>UZAN01041867.1:12319-26338 GCA_900618425.1 Echinostoma caproni
ATATATATATACAACATATATTCATCTTCCCTTCCGGGATTTTAATTCCGAACTCTTCGCATGGAAGGCGTGTGTTACCACTGTGCCAACCAGCTCATACCATAATTGAACCGAATTTCCAATTCATGTTTGTCCACTTGTCGTCTTCCGTGATAGCCAGTCAGTTCATTTGGCCCGACAGCAATGAAGGGAGACACAGATGACAATCTGTTAACTCCAATCGGAAGCCTCCCACCAAGTTAGGACTTCCATGCAGGTTACGGGCTGATTTGTCATTTACCTAACAGGCTTGAATAATCATTCGCATTTAACTCAGTTACTTGTGAGTAGTAATGTGACCATCACTGAAGACGACAACTGAACAAACATGAATTAGAAATTCGGTTCAATTATGATATGAGCTGGTTGGCACAGTGGTAAAGGAAAACGCCTTTCAAGCAATGGGTCTGGAGTTCAAATCCCGGACGGGACGATGAATCTGCACTACTGATAAGCTCTAATAAGAGCAAAACTGGAGTTTAGTGCTTCTGAGTGTATGGTTGAATCGATGAACTGAGGGTTGTGCGTGAGGCTGAAGCCCGAAGACCAGTAAGTTCAAATCAATCTATATCAATTATACCACACCACTACTCAAAAGTAACTGTGAGTTAAATGTGAATAATTCAAATTTAGTCAAAAGACGATCAAGTTAAGAAACCAGTTTAATCAAGAGATTGCACTTTCATAACGCTATCTTAGATCAATCGTATTGTCAATCGCGATTTTTGTTGTCTTTATTTTTTCGTGCATTATTGTAGGCGGTCGAAAGTACATAATTAAAAAATTTTCACTGCGACTGTCTTTTCAATGAACAATGCAAATGTTACAACCTAGTCGATGAGGATGAAATTTCCGACAATGTACGCATCCGAATCGGAATGCGAACAGATCACAGGAGATTTACGTCTGATGTATTTGGACCCGGTGGTACAATTAGTCATATCCATGGTTGTTTCACAAACCAACTTTGCATTTACACTTTACTCTTAATGTGTACGTTTATTTACTGACTGGGACGACACTTTTGGATTTCGATCGAGTGATTCACAGTTTCCGCGATTTCTCGTACCAAACAAACCAAAGTTACCCAATTAGATCTGGCAGGTGGTTCCTAATAAGGATTAGCGTCTTAGAAATTACAAATGTTACACCGCTCATACAACATTTATTGTTCATTGAGATAGGACTAGAAAGGATACTGCAAATCTACTTCACGGTTCCAAAATGATCGGCGATTGTTTGAAAAAAGTCTGTCAGTGCCGTCGAGATAAATGCAATTTCATGCATGTGACCCGAAAAAGTAGAATGAGTTTGACGGTCAAACATAGAAATAAGATGCAAGGACTATAAATTTTCAGTAAGAATTAATCGATTTATCCCCATCTTCTCGGAATTTCAGCTTTGAGCTTGCAAAAGGATGTATACATATATCGGGAGTAGACGAAATGGTTTGTAAACTAGAAAGATAGAAAAAAGTGAGAAATAACTGAAAGATTCAATCTCGTTTAACAAGTACTCGGGTACAGAATATTGTCAACCGAGTCATACCTCATAAGAATAGTGCTAAGGCGACCTAGGTTAAGTGCCCGCAATAAGCCTGTGTTCAACTGTCTGACGACCAATTGTAGCAGTCTGAAAAGCTGTCTGGCTGTGGGTGTATTTGTATTCTAGCTGTGAGCATCCGGGTTTGGTTCTCAGTTCGGTCGATGCATTTGCTGTGCGACTGCGACCCAACCAAATCTACGCAGCTGTCCAGTGCTTGTTAACTTTTAGTTGACGCTTCATTTGTTCTGCAGACGATGAAGTTCATCATATAATGTACTGATTTCTGAAATTCGGAAGCCATTCGGTTTGAATAATCACCAAATGTTTACAAGTATATTGTTTAAAAATATCATAGGAAGAGTTGTCTTGTTATTGTTTCAGGATTTTCGACATCAGAACTGTTGATAAAGCATTTACGCAAGGGATCATAGCTGTTTTACGAAGAACTACAAAGTCGGAAAACGTTTTGTGTTTTAGACGATTATAACCAAAAAGCGTTACAAATTCACCATAACTCAAAACTCATCTGCTTGTGTTTGACCCCTGGCGCGCACTGATATATAATAAACCTCTGGGAGGAGAATTAAGTAGTATCAAGAAACAAGTAGTACAGGAGCTGGAGGCAACGTGTCACCTTTTTCCACAGATGCGCAGGTTTTCCGACTGTCTAAGTCAGCTTTTATCTACCTGATCTGGAAGTGTACAGCTTACCATGTCGTGATCGATCTGCAACCAGTCAGTTCAACTGACTGACCAAACTCATTCATAACATGTATGCCACTGCGTTTGACTAGCAGACGCACTATCATGTTATACCGTTAGTTGAGTCTGAATAATCACCACCCACCACAGTTTAGGCAATTTTCCTAGCCAGTTTCCAGCGGCTCACTAAAGTTGTTCGGGTAATCAAGTTAACTATTTATCGGTTATGTGGGTTGTCAATGGTGAATACGCTACACTTATCGAATCAAGACTGGGATCAGTTGATTATTGCCGATCAAGAATAACGACCATTTTGAGAAATGTGTTAGTAAATACTGAACCAAAGACATTCATAACCCACGCTATAAAGAATTCAACTGCTGCGTTTGTTTATTTTGGTGAAAAGTGGAGATGAATAGATGGTTACTGTAATAATGGACGTCAAATGCACCAATTCAAAAACAATGATCATTTTTTATCTGCCTTCAGGTTTGACTCATAAGTCTGATCATTATTGTTGATTGATAAACACACTGGTTGAACACAGATATGCTTTGTTTCATTCATTTCACGTCATTATGAAACATAGTATTCTGAGAGAAACAATTGCTGACACGGTAAGTTCAGACCGGTTATCCTGTTCAAAGCTTGTCTACCTTCAAGCGAACGTCATTGGTAATAAAGTTAACCCCACAATATTAACACCAACTTCTTTTGACATTTAAAAAATCGAGTAATTTTCGGATGTCTACATTTGCATGAGAGAAATGGAGGAGAGTTGGTTTGTTTGTATAACAAGTTCATCATGTAAAGAGCAAACGAAACATGAACCAAAAAGCTAGGAAGCACTGCTGGTCAACTGTTTCGTGCTTATTATGCCTAGTTAGGATTTTACTGGTTCAATTTCAATACACTAATGTTAATTAGATTCCTTGTTATTCGGGCCCACTGCATGACGGGTAAACTCTACCATCGAGGTTTTGTTACACAACTTCATGATTTCCCGCCGGATCAGATCAATTTATGACTAGTGAGGAGTCCTGGTGGTATTTAATGTGTTCATACTTCAAATACACAGTAGTTTGAATTCCCTGTGGGATCGCAAGCTTATGTATATTTTCAACTTTGTGAGTGGCGTTCAGAGACAATCAAAACTATTATAGAGGAACGGTTTCATCTGATTTGAGATTATGTATGATTGTGGTCGTCAAGTGCTTCGTGTGAACAATACTTAAGAAGTTGCGCGATCAATTGTTTTGACTATGATTGAAGTGAACGTATTCGTCTAAGCTTCACAAACATTGGGATCCATTTGAAAATCCCAAATGAACCACTTTAAATGAAAATTTACTAAATGACGTGTATTGTGCCTTTCGAGTAGGGACACCCAAAACACAGGTTTGCACGATGCATCCTGAATTTTTTCTCTACGTGCGTACGACACGTTTAGTGATGTGTAATATATAGTGGGAAAATGCATGATCTTAGGTAGAGAAAGATTGCAATCAACGCCATTCAACAAAACTTTCTAAAATGTCGTATCCCAATGTACCTAATCAGAAGGTCCAGTGGAAGTACCGTGATGAGAGAAAAAAATTTCTATGCAGCAGTTCTCGTTGAAATGTGTCCAGGGGAAATGTTATTCTAGTTCTTACAAAGAACGTCTGCGTCGTAATCACATTCGTCCAGTTTTCCCGAACTTAAAGCGATTTACAAAATCTCACATTGATGAATACAACTTCAGATTCACTGAAAATGACATAATTTGCCTCTAAGCATCAATCTTTGTCCATTAGTTGACTTTTATTCGTTTCATCAAATTCTGAGATTTTCGTTCCTGTCCATTTTGCAAACTCGTCGATTAAAAAGAAAATTTCTTGAAAATTCACTAACTTACGAACAAAATGGTTTCATTCTTCCCTGAGGATCTAGTCAAACTTGTGGTTGATGTATTTTCAATTCAGTTCAGCCGTTTGCAACTTAAAATATTGCCACATGGTGTCAGCTATTGTGCTCCACCACAGAATTCCAACCGATAGATTCAGAAGTGGAAACGAAAGCCGTTTTTGAGAACTAATTGACCCTGTAACTGCCAGACCGACAAACGAGGATACCATTGGTTGTTGCAAAAGTAACGTTGGTGGACAGAGTACATTATTACCGAACAACGTCAATACAACAATNTACAACAATGCGCACCAAGAACAGAAGCCAATTTGAGGACACCAAATAAAACAAAAGAAAATGACAGCGTGGTTGATCTACACAACTATAAAGAGTCTGGTACCGTATGATGGAAAAGGTGCTTTATTTGATAAAACGATGAATGACAGAAAATTTAGAGTAGATCAAATAACCAACGATACACAAGATCTGAAAAATACCGATAGGGAACTGGAAACTATGGTTCAAGTGAGACTAATTCAGAGATCAACAAAGAAACATTAAGGCTCAAGAGAAAACCAAAACCACAGATTTATGGCTAACTACAACAACCCGAAGTCGCGGTTCTGCTGCCACCCATTTTGATTGCGTGCACTTCAATGCAACATGGATCAACTCAGTAGCTAGCAGAGACCATCAAACCGGTTCAATTTTACATTCCTCGATACTGTTTGGAAGACAATGTTTTGCTGTGTAGATTATTGCCAGACGGAATCAATAAAACAAACATGTGAGCACCATTTATATTACTTATTTTCCAGCAACGGATCACTCCTTCAGACGGTTGAGATCAATCGTTGATCTATGGAACAAAAAAACATTCACTGAGTACTTCCAACGAAAGAAGTGGAACGTCTGTTACTGTTGCATCCTTAGTATGTGAAACTCTTTTCCTTGGTCAAGGATGTCTCCAGATAAACGGAGTTGCTATGGCTAGTCTCAATCTCGCCAACATGTTTATCGATTATCTTTGACGAAACATTCCAAACAAAGTTATAGCACAGAGCCTATACTGCTGTCGGGTTGATGACATATTCGTTACTCGTGATACCAATGAGGACGGTGAGAAATTGTTTGGAAGCCTAAATGGTCTTCGCCCAAACATTACACTTATCACTATACAGCGAAGAACCAAAAGGCCTTTCCGCATGTGGCAGCTTTACATTGAATCATTCCCAAGAAATGCATTTGGAAGAAATGAATGAATAGATTTATCATAACGAGGTGATCACTAGTTAATATTAGTAATACAACGAAAGGGAATACGTAAAGCGATAGAACCCTGACAGAATAAATTAAAATAAACGGGAAAGACAAAGATGTAATTTACGTAAAATTTTCGCTCCTAATGCAAAATAAATGATGCAAAGGATTTCAAGTGAGTTGCGGAAACTGTTGACGGTGCTCCGTCCTCTATACAATTCTCGCATTGAGATTTACAGCGCGACAATTACTCAAAAACCAAACTATCAACACTGATCAAATTTGGTGTGATGATTATGCAGCTTGTTCCCGGGGCGAAAAACTAATATGGTTTTAATTAAAGCCTTGTTGAATAGATTTATTGTAGAAAATATGGTTCTTAGGGGAAGCATGGACATCTACCTTACTGTGAGTGCTATCGTTGAAGTGCACTCTGATAAAAGTTACATCAGTTAGTCAAGTTCCAAATGTGTTCCCGTTGTTGAGTTGTACAAGATCGTATAATATTCACGCCGTACACGGTACTTAATGACAGTCACCATGGTTGTGCAATATTGTGGAGTTGATGAACATTCCGACAGTAGAAACATGAATAATACGTTGTTCAAGGCCATTTAAACTGAAATAAAGAAACATTCTCACCCCAAAAGACTTACGTACCAGTATCCGTAAAATTACCGAACGAATGTATCAATCAACGCTGATTGTTCGTAATTTTGTGACCGACTCACATCAGTAGCACTATCTGAAGTGGAGTTTGAGTGCAGATCCCTGATAAAAGCATGAGGCAGCTCTTACATGCAGTTGCAAATCGTGTAACACGGAAGAAAAAAGGTACGTTATACTTGTGTGTGTATAGAGCATACGGCAATTATTACAGTCCGCATCTCACTTACAATTCAGGAGAATGAAGTCAACAATACGGAGAACAGACGGGCAAATTAGTTATTCGTTTGCATCAGTTGGAAAGTTGTGACACTCTGAGAAGCGAAGAGCTTTAACCCGAATGGCTCTGATGGACTTATATTCCACTGATGCTATCCGTGCGACAATTTTTTATGTATGAAATGTCTCAGCTGGTCATTTGCAAAGGATATCATACAGCCAGTTCTTACTTCATAACTACAAATGGGTGATATGCCCCTCATACTAATAAATAGTTTAGAAATCAACTTAATTTTTTATATAAAACCTACTTCCTAGAATGTTTCATCTGTGCCCAGACAATGAGGAAGTTGACTTGTCAAATCACCATCCGGATTTGAGCTCGGATGGAACTATTTGTCTGTCTTCTGAGGAAGCGGGTTTAAGAAGGATATCCCATACTGTGGAACGCATAAAAATAGATTTTCCCATAATGCGAATAATTTCAGAGTTTGGATAATCTGGAGCTTAGATAGAGTATGCCTGTGTGGTGTGTTTAAGTTAAGAATAAGAAACGCTGACGTTTTAGTACCACTTGGGGATTTCCACTTCTGTCCTGGCATAGGGTTTTAATATTTTTATACAGGGGATACATTTCTGGGATCATTCCATTATTCAGGGTCGCTATAAGAAACAGATTCGTTTTACAGCCGGGTGATGCTCAGTTTCGTCAACACAGGTTGGTTGAACACGAGGATCTGCAGGCAAACAAGGCAGCATTGCTAATGGTTCACTCAGAAAATAGTTACTAATTTCCTATGCCATAAAACCATCATAATGATTATTTTTCGTGCCTATAAATATTCGGCTTCCCTCAATGCTCGGATAAACAACATTAGCTTTTCGTGAAGAACATCTTTTCTTTTCATTTTACTTCCTTTTATTGAACACACAATGATACCATTTCCAGGAAGGGGAAGCGGCCGATCGAAGGGCTGCCATTCAACACAGTGAGGAAAGTCAGGCGGTGGTGTTGGGATTCGAACACACGTTAAAGCAGATTATTTGTGACATTTTCTTCCTCTATTGCTTTGTACACATTGTGTTTTGGGATTTGAGATAGGAGTGTTTTGTGATTAGTATCCATTAGTTTTTGTGGACACATTAATCGAACGTGGTTTGATTTTCGTCACTCTGCCGTTTCACAAATTCTCGCCAAAATTTCAAAAGTATCCATTACGATCTTTAATTTTTTCGGCTACATTTATCCTTTTATTTAAAATTGTCTATCACTTTTCACAACTTTATAATCTAACACTGATCTCATATAGGCACATGCACACGATCACTGGTTGTCCAGCGATTGGGGCTTAGCCTATACTGCTTTAAATTCAAACTTAGCTACTTCATTGAGCGGTGTAAAGAAGTTGGTTGGTCCTTCCGACAAATGATTCGGACTCAATCCACACTGAGATTTATGTTTGCCAATTATTCTTGCAACGTAGTTGATCATTTTTACAGTGGGATTCAGCTATTTCTCTGTGAACTGCCTTAGAGTTTGTGATACAAGGCGCATTTGGAATCTACTGACTTTTTCGATAATATTTTGTCACATGTGTATTGGATTAAAAAATAATAAATACAGTCAGTTAATCAAATGAGGAATATGAATCATACTAGAAAGGATATATCAAATGGTTTAAATCCGTACCTAGGGATCCGCAATATGAGTTCTAGAATTAATCTAAATTGGTAAATAACTTTACCCGTAAACATTCACGTCAAAATCTGATAACTGTGCACTGCCTTCTATTTTGTAACAGTTAATCAGTAGTCCCAATCTTTTTTCAAATGGAACAGCTGGAGCTGAACAATACATTCCTTTCTTATTTTTAGGGTGTATCATTTCTAATTTCACTTCATAGCGTTATTTGACACTGCTGTACTAATACATATTCACTTAACGAAAGGCCATAGAACTACCTTTGAGAATTCAAGCTTTACAATTTATTAGTATGGATTCAGTTGTGGCTAACTGAACGGAATTCAATTGTGCATTACACCGAAACACATCACAACAGCCAAACTTGATGAAAGTAGGATGTTGCTTTTAGTGGAGTATATAGGGGATCAATGCGGATCGCAGAGATAGAAAAGATGATTTAGAGGTTAGTAATGCATCTGAACTAACTGACCATCATATGACAGGCGGAATGTAAGAAATATTGATCCGGCTGTACTTTTTAGCTTCTGTACCATCATGATTATGCATAACAACGCAACATTATTATTTAATCGATACATACATATTATTAACTACCCTAGTTTCTTAGAAGATTACTGCTCATATTCTGAACATGAATCGGAGCTTGTTCATACGACTGTTAGATAGGTAATGTTTCTCTAGAAATTAGGAAGAGAATTAAAATGAATGAAACTATTCTCATATTAGTCTTTTGATAATGTGAAACATTGAAGCAGATTTTTTATGACATTTTCTTCCTCTGTTGCGTGGTACACATTGTGTTTTGGGATTTGACACTGTTTTGTGATCAGTGTCCTTTAGTTTTGTAGAAACCATCATCCGTTCGTGCTTTGCTCACTATTCTCCTGCGTTTTTTCTCTTCGGAGGTTGATTAGTCTGCAAAGTTTTTCCAGATTCAGAGGTTTCTAAACAGGTTAAACACAGCATATAGCTCCATTGTTCTCAACAAAATAAGGGCTCTTTGAGCCGAAACCTTTCATATCTCGCTCAATGGTTTATTTTATGCTCAGTACGCGAGGATAACTTATATCCCTCGTTATCTTCCTTAAGTGGTATCTTTAAGTTATGAATAGGTGAGTGAAGTTCGACCTTTCGGATGTGACGAAATGGATAAATCTCAATAAATAGCTTTTGCTTTGAATAAAGCTGAAGGTAAAGTCCCTACGCTATAGAGTGGGTGAGTAAAATCGTCACCTGTACAAAAAGTGCTTCCTTATTTATTTTATTTGTAATTTTATTGGTTTCCTCCTAAAATTTCACCCGATTTTGGGGGTTAAATAAGTGAACAAAAAATCGCCCAGATGAACAAGGGTGCTTCTACATCTTTTCCCATCAAGCTTTAGCCAAAACTCACATTCCTTTAGCCTAAACGCAAAAGATTTAGCCACGCTGCAGTAGGCGAATCAGATCAAAAAGTATCGGAATTTTCTGAAGTCAACAAATGTTGAAAATTTATTTTCTATAAATTTTGATGCTGCAAAGCTTGGTTAAGAAATGAGGTGTGGGCCTTGCATGCTGCAACACATGTTGATTGGAGGTGTAACCGATGTTCCCATATCGTCAAATAATTTGACACATCTCGTACATCGTCAGTGTTTCTGTATAATATGCGATACTCCTAGGAGTAGTACAGTAGTGGTCTCATGTGATGAATATGATTAGCTTATTGTGGTCTTATTATATGTGGTTCGAAAATGAAAGAGCAGGGTTTTGTTGTTGTTATTATCGTTGTTGTCGTATAGTTTAGATATGTTCACAGTCGATGGATTTTCACTCTGCGCCCCTGGGTCATGCTATAGGTCACGGTCGTTTCAGTCGACTATGTCAGGTTGAGGCCAAGGTAAGGGAAGAAACTGAATCAATAGCTTTTAGACGAATAGCCACCACCTCTGCTTTAGCAAGGGGCTTTTGACTAGTAGTTTTGGATGGGTCTGCTGGTAGTTTATAGTTCATCTTGAACGCGTTCAAGTTTACTTGATGGCTTGTGTCTACACTTGTAATAGTTTTCCTTATTCCTGTACTTAATCAGTTCGATTTGTGCTCCTTTATTCTTTGCGACAATTTCCTGACCAACCCTTCTTACATAACTTGTCGAAAATAAGCCACGAAGGTGGTAAATGATAACAGATGAGGAGAATAAAGGCAATTTATCTTTATGATTTACTGAATCATTCATCGGGTTATGAATTGAGTACGTAGCATTGCAGCGGGAGAAGTATGAGCGATGGCCTTTTCCAATTTGTGTCTTCGTAACCCAGATATATAATCTCCTTTAAAAGGAAGTCTTATGAAGCGTTCAGTTCTTTTAGCTGCTGTCCGTGGTGATATCCTATACTAATCGTCCCGGATAACCGTTGTCAGACAGTGTTTGATTTATAATTTCCAGATTCTGAGGTAAACAGTTTGCTGAACCAATTCTTCTTACTCGATAGGCAAGGGTTTTAACTAGGTTTCTCTTGAGTTTCAGAGGCAAAAAACTGAAAAAATTGGAGTATTTCCTAGTCCAAGTTGGTTGGCGGTAAATAAACCGTTTTATAACNGCCTAAGTAGCATTTTGTGAGTTTTCCATCTAGGAACTGCAAAGTATTTCTCACTTTCGATTCGGACTTAAAACGGATGACGATGTAGGCATTATTAAAGGCATTTAAAAGCGGATTTATGTAACTTTGATTTTCGAGCAAGATGAAAATATCATCCACATAACTATAGTACAGTGGCAACCGTTTAAGCCGAACTGGATGTTGTATGTGCAACGCACTATTAACTCTTATATTATATCCCGCGATACCAAGGATGATCTCACTCTCTTATATAATCACATAGGTTTTAATTGTTTCCAATAGTGGCACTTTGTAGACAATGAAGTTATATTTAAGGAAGCCATCCGTACTCCGTTCATATTCTTCTCTTCAATTAAACCTCAACTTTGAATATGTTTCAGACTGTATTGTGCCATACTCCTCCGAACTGGTTCCAGTAAATTCACTAGCGAACGAGCCACATAACGATAAGGCCATACACTCATGTCTGATATTGGCCTCATAGGAAATCTGGTTTATGTATGTTCAATAGACTGTAGAGTCACGGGATAGACATCCCTGTTGGCCTTAGTTGCTGTGGAAATACGATTTCGATCCTTAAGCATTTTCAGGGATGCTATAAGTTATTATTCCGCCAACTTCATTCGATCCTCTTCCTCTTCATACTTGCGGAATTTTGAGCTGATGCACGAAATCCGGTTCATCTTATCGACGTAGTCAGATCGATTTAATTGCCTCAATCTGACACAGTCGACCGAAACAACCATGACCTTTGGCAAGACCCAGGGGTGCAGAGCGGAAATGGAACTGCTCACTCATTCCATCGACTGTGAACATATGTAAACCACACAACAAAAACGACGATAACAACAAAACTCTGCTCATTTCATTTTCTAACCACATATAACAAGACCACAATAAGCTAATCACATTCATCACATCAGACTATTACACTAACTATCGGAACAAGTTTTGTTCTCTACAGTGTCTTCTTAAATTAAAATATGTCAAAATGTACGTGGAAATAAGACAGTTGAAACAAGTCGTCCCATGTACGGACTAGCTCTAAAGTGTCACGAGGCATACAATCGCGCAGATATCCTGTGATCTAACTAAAGATAACAGTACTGACGCGCAAGATAACATCCAGTGACATTATAGGACAATCGGCTAAAATTCTAAGGGGAATTTCGGTAGTAGACGTAAGCCTTTCTTTTAAACTGTGCTTGAATATTCAAATTCAAATGGGTTTCAATAATTTGGCTAACCATTTTTCCAGAGGATAATTTGGTAAGTCGTGCAGATGCAACGTCGTCGTTCAGCGTAATTCAGTGAAGTGAACTCCACTGATCCCTGTCAAGCTCATAATGCAAGCAAGGTAAGTGATAGTGTATTACGAGGATATGGAGTACAAATTGAAAATCTACGTACATACCCTTTCAAGTATTCTAATCTGACGAGAAGTGACAACAGTAATGCCACTGCAGTCGGTTTTCTACCATAGCCTTCATTATCTTCTACCATCCCGTAACGGAGTCTTTTGGACCCCAATTCGAAAAACGAAAGACGCCTACTCTGCCTAAGCACTCTGTGCATTTCGTCATAACTCGTCTCCATGTCATCTGCTGACCTCCGCACGGCTTCCCCCCAGTCTGCAGAGGTCACTACAAATAAGACCGTGAAAAATGGGCAGAATGTGTCCGAACCAACGGAGCCTATTGAGCTGGATGGCGAGTTCGTGTTCCATACATTCAGAAATAATCGTCGTTCATCATGCATCAACCCATGTACAAGAAGCAGTCAACTTTGGCTTATTCCGGACCATCTAGTTTCAGAACGGGACTTGGTCACACCCAGTATTTCAGCTTTACCTTTCTCTTTAACAGTGCGAAGCGAATACCTAACGGAGCAACAGAATTCGCTAGTCTGTCTCGGGCGCTTTGCGCACGTATAAAAGATCGATCCTACGTTGGAAACTTCGTATGATCTGGGAATCGCAGTCTACGTTGTCCTAAAATCTCTGTGAAACCGCGCAATACCAAGCATAGAAAGATTGAGTGTACTTATCAGTGTATTTGTCAACCAGAGTCAACATGTTAATCATCGTTGGAAAACGTCTGAAGAACTTCATAGGTGTTTCCTTTATGTTGGAAATCATAAGCAGCACATACCTAGTAATTATTCTCGAATTACAATTAGGGCACAATGAGTTGTTAATCAAACACGTTGCTCAGCCGAATTGGCATCCTTCACAGAAGGCATGATTCCTGGAGTCGTTCATTCCGTTTAAGGTCCTATCCTTTTAATGACTGGAACGCATTATTAGTATACCGCTGAAAGCCATCCCGGATAGTTTCAGTAGTCGGCCCGTTGCATTATCAACATCCCGAGGATGAGTTCCGGTCCCGATTGATGCGACGAATGTGCACTACAGATGACTCCCGGCAAAGAAAAAGGCCAGCAAGTGCATGAAGGACAACACCAAAAGCGATAGTAGTGAAGTCATTGACACGAATCATTGTTTGCAGAAAACATTTTGTCAAGGTCCTCCAACTACCTTGTATCAGGTAGAACGCACGACAGCAGGTCAAATGTGACCCCTTTCTTGATCGGAAGTGCGTGAATCCATCCAATTTGTATCCACTCCTCCATACCTCGCTTTGGATCTCTCTCTATATATAGAGAGAGAGCTTAACCGCTACTCCCGTTATTTCATCCAAAATAATTTGAAGTATAGTTTTCTAATTGTAGTAGGGTAGATACCAGCAAAAGATCATACTTCCGTTTTACAGTTCTTTTGATTCAATTTACATTGTCTTCTGGAATATCTTTGTGTGATAAACCAATATACAAACCACAAAATGTGAAAAGACAAAGTGATTTCTATGTTTGGTGGTGGCATCATCACATATATGCGCCGGTCGTGTTGTAACACCATCAAAGGCATCGTTGCTCACTATACACAAAACATTTCCTGTATTACTGTGAAATGTAAACCACGTTTTCTCCTACATCACTCTTTGATCACCATTTCGATTCTCTACATCAATTCTGACCGTAATCGTAGTGATTTGTCTACCTTCCTGGATGTATTCTATCCAATTTTGTTGGAGAAATCTGTCACATCTGTTTTCATCGTTACTGGTCATTTTAACAGATCGGATGTTAGCTTTGCACACTTACGTCTCTTCAGAAAATCGGCAGCTTCTTCACTCGGAATGACGCCTCCCTGGACAAAGTTTTCGTTACCGAACCATCGTTTTTTCATGCTTCAAACGTACACCAGTAGGCGATTCTGGTCACTGTTTAATTTAAGTTTTGCCTACGATATATGGTAAATGCAAACAACAAATCCTCATGAACAACAATGCACGTAAGCTACGTATACCACGAAATCATCTGTCCAATTTGATGGAA
>UZAN01041867.1:26757-54018 GCA_900618425.1 Echinostoma caproni
ACTACTCTCCGACCCCGGCATTTCAGTTTTCTATAAGAAAGTTACCGATTATCTCAAATATTGTTATGATGTGTGCTGCTCTTAAGTAGAAATTCACCTACAGGTCAACTGCTTCATCCCTGATAGACTGAAATAAATCCGTAGGGCGAAATAGTGTATCACTCAAGAGATAAACTAACTATCAAATCTGTCAACTTTCATATCAGAAGTGCGATATCCCATCTCTTTCAATTGTATGCTAACACCGTTCTAGGGGAAAAATCCTGCCGTCAGCTATGAAACGAACTGAAGTTGTTCAACTTTACCTTTTGCAATCTCATGTGACATCTGTGAGTTCGACAAATCTTTTGCTTTAGTGAAAAATGACGTGCAAGCATTACAGAGTCCCAATACAACGTCACTTCATTTCCAACTTCCTGTGACTGTCACAACAGAGCAAGTTTTGAAGTAGTTGATTGCTTCCAGAAGTATATTCTCTAATCCTGATGGGTTATCCCCAGTGGTCCTAAAAACATGTGCAAACCACCTCGCATGAATTGTTTCATTCATCGTTCATACATGTGTCAGAACGTAGACTAGTTAACACATGGCGTGATGCTTTCATCGCTCTAGTACATAAGAGAAAAGGGTAAGTTTAGGCTTATTGCTTTATATTCAGTATTACTTAAGATTTTTGAGTGAATTATTAATAGGTATCTATCCTATAATCTTGATTTTTGTGATTCCAATCAGTTTGTTCATTGTAAGCGTCGCTGTACTTTAGATGCGGTCGGTTGACTTATACACTCTGTTTTATCCACTATAGACCAAAAACACAAAATTTATCTTGGTTTTTTGACCACACAAACGCGTTTAACTCTGTTGACAGATACATCCTATTGTTGCTTTCACGGCAGCGTAATCTTCAGCCACATCTTTGGAATTGGATGCTTGACTTTTTTCACTATTCACTAGTTTCAAAGGTATTAGGTCTTCCACTGTTACTGTAAACCAAAGTGCAGTTTCATTCCATTTTGTGTTCTCCTTTTGTATCCAAAGCTTTCCAGTCACCACAAACGTTTTCGCATTTAAATATGGCGATGACATAGTAGTTGGTGGTACATCTCACAATAACAACCCTTCAACTAGTCCTCTTCAATCAGTCACAAGTTCCGTTTCTGAATGGTCCGATGATGTTAACCTTTCTTTAAACCCGAACAAACATGATGAAGTTTGTTTTCTATTAGCCGTAGGCCATCAATAAATTCCGGATCATCTGTTCCCAATATCTTGATTAATAAATTACGAGTTGAAAGGTCATAACAGGTTAAATATCTTGGATTTTTTCTGTCTGCTGATCCCGATTGTCCTATCACGTAGAACAAACATTTCTCAAAGTTAGAAAGTTGACCTTTTATATTTTACGCCTTCGGCATCTGAGGGTGCCGTTGTACATGATTTCTAAATATATTTTCTCGTGCGTTGTATGCCATTGTACCTACTGCTCTCCCGTTGTCTTCTCCGGTCTGCTGTCTGAGTATTTCATATTGATCAGGCACTCTTTGAAAAGCATCTCAAGATATAGAGCTGTCTCTTATGAAGCGCTGGTTGTCTCCGTTTTTAACCAACACCTCGAGGCATGTGACCGTCTTTGTGACTCTATCTTGTCCGACGCACCGTATGCTTTGCACTTAACCCTCTCTCACCCCTTTTAAACTTCTGTCACCCGCAATAAATTTAAACCTTAAAAGAATCGTACTGCTACTTTTCACAACTCCGCTGTACCTTACCCTTTACAATTGTCGGCTTCTAAGGAACGAAAATAAAACGAACTTATACACGATCTCTTGTAAATTTTCATGCTGGAATTTTCTACATTCGCTACGCGTTCTCGCTTTTTCCTCATTATCGTCTATATCCTATTTGTCATATCTTGAAACTCATTTTTAGTAGCATGTATGCCAAATCAAAAGTGATCACTTTTTTCACTTGGATGGATGAATAAAGTGCACTCTTGACTTGACTTGACTTGGTTGCATCTCACCATGTTTGGACTTCAGGAATTCTCACTACCTATTATGACAGAGAGTAGCATGGAGATATCACAAAGAAGAATTACGAATGAAAGTTTTCTAATTCTTACTATCTTCCCTGTCTTGAACATTACTAATAATCAATGTATGATGTGGTTGTTTGATGGTTATTGTCATTAAGATACGTATGCATGAAACGTACGTTCGATGGGAGTGTGTTAAACACCGAAAATGTGGAGACTAGGTTGATACTACTTAATATATTGCAAGTAAACGAATGATGAATGCTGATAGAATGCTTGATTCTCTGGACGAGTAATGTTGTTTTGACAAGCCTGTTTTCAAATTCAGTTGTCCCAGGATCAAATCAAGGTGTTTGAAAATCACCTCAGATATCCCTTTAAGACCTTAAACTTATGCGCGTAGATAGATCTACGTATCACTGCAACCGAAAAGCGTTCTCTGGGTAGTCATTCAGTAGAGCAATATATCATTCCGTTCTACAAAAAGGATTTTCCCATTAACCGGGGCCCACATCCTACCATCACATCCCCTCATTCCGCTTAATTGCGTCGGGAGGAAGATTATCTGTGGGCAGTTCGAAATGGCTAAATGTGAAAGTCACAAAATGGATGCACTCAACCTCTCATAGCTTAAGAATGGAACACATCAAGGGCGGCATTTTCATTATGCTTGTAGCGGTGCACTAACGTGACAAAACATAATTTGAGTAATACAAATTATGATTTCAAAATCGATAACCGAAATTTTTCGAAAGGTTACATAGCTATCGCGTGATGTGGTTTCTTAGTTAGTTTAATTTGTACTATTTCGGAGGTAATTGGTTTTTATAGAAACACCATTTTCTGTTTCGGATATATGGTAAAGATGATCATGTATTGAATGATGAACATACAGTTATCATCATCAACTTGAATAGTGCGTGCACCTGATAAAGCTTAGGAGGTAAACATCATATATGGATATATGTGTTTCATGATGGGGTAATTTGAAATGATGTCGTGCTTTATTCCATAACGGATATCTGCGCTTCCGATCAGTATTCGGAAACCCATTTTCATCAGACTACAACTGTGAGAGGAGCCTTCGGAATCAGTCTGCCATTATTCAGTATGCTTGCTTCATTTGTAATTTGTGTCATGTGATTCAACCCGTAACCCCCGTACCGCTAGACGCGTTCATAGTGAAGAAGATGATCTTAAAAGTATACTAACCCAGTGGAAAGTTTCGAGTATAGCGCTTAGAATTTACGTTAACACAAACGAAAGTACTGATGGTTCGCTGGATGAAAGAACATCAGCAAGTTGCTATTTGACCGAAACGAGGGTTTGTCGACTGAACCGTACACGCACAAATGGAAAGCGCACAAATACTCACAGGTGCTCGATGATTGTTTAGGGCAAATCTGATCTTGGAGGTATGTGAGTCGTTGTGTGATGAGTTCAAATTACTTGTTTGTTAGATTTTTGAATTTAACCCATCGTTTATTCACAGCATTTGATAACCAAGCATGGTAATTCATCCATACTTCTCAAAAACCATTGGGTATTTGTTTTTAGAAAAAGCTCAATACAAACGATCAGTGCTTTATTTCACTTATTTCTGCGATTATAACGGCAATTTTAAATGAAGTTTAGACTGGAAAATTTGTGGTGATGGCAGCATGTTATTCCACATAGACGGTAATATTTTGATTGATGAATTGCACAGTAAAGGTTTTACTGCTTGCCTTGGTTAGTGATTGATCGGTTTGCTATCAGCGTACATTCTACCATACACAAAGTACGCCATTCACGCTTGGAGTCCATGGCTTCAACGTGATCGCAAGATGCTTGAGCGTCCACAAAAAATGGCCACTAAGATGGTCAAAGGATTGTATTAATTGACATATGAGGAGAGATTACGATCATTGGGACTATATTCTGCTCAATGACGTCGAACTCGAGGAGACTTGATTTTGACGTATCAAGTACTGCAGAACTCAAACCATCCGTGTCGATCGCTTCTCATGTTATCGAAGAATGTACACCTAATGGGACACCGTTTCAAGCCATTGATTCCAAATTGTCGACTGGAATGCCGGTGCCAGCCTTTCGTAATCATAGTACGCAGTTCTTGGAACGCCCTTCCATCTCATGTCGTTTGTGCACCCACTATTGAATCTTTCAACCAGAGACTTGATGAAACCTTGGCACACCTCACATTCGTACAGCACTAAAAGCAAACGCAACTTCACGGAAGCCTAAATTCTCTAATATATCCTACCCGGAACTCTATGTGACTTCTTTCTCGATGTGTAACGATTCATCTGTGTAGGTATCCAATGAGGACAAGAGAAGCATGATCTTGTAAGTTATTCTCATAATAAAACTTTGACTTTGGTTACCCAGGTTCTGTAGTGTGCAGATTACGAAATATGAGATTTTCAATTCCCATGTTATTATAGGCTTCACTCTTCGTTTTCGCATACAAAGCGAGCAAATATCGCTTCATTCAACTCTACCCTGTTTATCATAACAAATCATTTATTCGTGCATTTGTAAATGTTTCTGGCCCCGACACTCGATACTGACACCGAATGCTTTACTGCGCATAGGTAAACGTCAATCATTTTCATTTCGGTAATATGACAAAGATATCTACCCTTGGGTTGTACACCTATTCACCCAAATGTTTATTTAATTCGCAGAACATGATTCTTTCTGTCCGGTTGTTAGCGAAAGCTTGTTATCAAACAGATTACCCAACAGACGCAAATTATTTGCAATTCCGATGTGCGTTTAAGCTTTTGTGAGAGTTTATTCTGTATACATGAGCGTGATACAAACTTGTTTGCAAACCACAACTGTCGCTTAATTTTAATGCGAGGAAGAAAAAAGATTCTAATATCATGCTGTGCGTACGCGTGCGGTTCGCGGGTGTTTCAGCAGCGCATAGCATCTGTTCTCACGGTCCGTTATCGGATGCGAATACACAGACAGAGACAGAGACAGACTGATGCATGCCATCATGTTTACTTGAAATGACAGGTTAATTACCACCTAGGCGTTTGTTTAACCCCTATCAAGGAACAATTTAGATAAAACCGATGGTCATCAGTCGACGGATGTGAAGGGGTTTTTAGTCTATTAGGTGAAGTGAGCACAAGAATCCACTTAGACTATAAATGAGCGCTAAATGACCTCCTTACATTTGACTCATCTTATCCAATTCTTTCGGAGAACATATTTTGAACAAGTGTTTGTGTCTGACGGATGGGCTGGGTGGGTGGGATACCTGTATCTTTCGATAGGACCGTTATCATCCTGCATGCAAAATGAAAAGATGACTTCTGTCGTAGGAAAACACTGATGAATACCCCCGACACCATTAACGTTACTGTTTTAGTGAAGTTTTCAGTGATGGGGGCAGGGAAAAGTGTTACAAGACATTCCATAAATCGATTTTTCTATGCATGATAACTTGATTCGAACAGGTGTAGGTCTTTGTGAAAATGGAATAATAACTAGCTATTTGTTTCATCAATAGAGAAAGAAAATAAATATCGCGAGACGTTACCATTTCGTTTAGTATTCTCAGCCGTTGACTTGAAGCAAACAAGCGTATATATAGCACATGGGGTTAATCAATTATGGTGCAAATCTATGGTTGAACGAACTCGTGTTCAATTTTACAAGGAATTTATATGTTCTGGACAATCTCCGAGAAACTTTTCGAAGTTGCTCCTGAATGAAAACTTACAAGTGAATAGAATTAACCTAGTTCGGATAACGACGTTTCACAGCGAAGCTTCACTTGCCAAGATGACCAAGTTTATTGTGACACAACAACGTTTTTCGGGTCTTCTTCGAGACTGAAACTCGGTTTGTCAAATCAAATTTGAAAAATTTTCCAAAACAATCCACCGGCAGACAACAGAAAGAACCACAGAAAAACTGCTTGGTTCGTTGCCACGGAACTGTTCATCCATGCTTTCCATATAACTATCTGAACACATTCACAATCTTGCATTTATAACATTCAAATAAACACAAATTGATGTTCTATCTATGGGGATGAAAATACAAATTCCACCAAGAAAGGTCGACACTCTGCAAACTCGTATCCAGTTTGAAAAATTTTATGATCAGGTAAAACAACTTTCATCTGCATCAGCCGAAAACACCGGGTGAAACTGGTGGATGTTTGTCATTCCTACCTCAGTGCACCGATCCGACAACAACTCTGTCTCACTCCAGAACACTACCAGGCAATCAAAAACTCAAAAGTATGACGAACCTAAACCTTCTGAAACCAGACAAAGGATCTGAAAATGTGATGATAACAAAAGACAGTTACATCACCAAAATGAAGGAAATTCTTTCTAATGCCGGAAATTCGAAATCGACGACACATCAGACAATAAACATCTCACCAAAGGCCTTATTGCAAGAAGGCAACAGATTTTGTTGCTTCACGGTTACAGCTCCGAAGACCAGTACAAACAACTGAAGCCAACAGGAACGGAGATATCGCAAATGAGAGATTTGCCCAATTTTCACAAACTTGGGACTTCATTCAAACCAATGATTGAGAAGAAACTAAGTGATAATATTTCCACCACCCTGTACAAACGTTACATGGACGATATTTTTATTCTTACAAATGAAGAACATTTTAGAACACTTTTGCAACAGTTTAACTCCCTCCATCTACACCTATCTGAAACTCATGAAGTAGAAACCAAGAACACTAGCCTTTATGGACATAAAAGTTACGAGGCTTAGAAATAAGACACTATAACGATCAGTTTACCGAAAACCTAAATGAAGTGGTCAATACTTACACCTTTTCAGCTTTCCCCCCATGGCTTACAAACATGGGCTTACGAGAACCTTATTTCCTCGGGCGACAAAAATTTGTTCTCCAGATACACTAAAGGAAGAAGAGGATTTCCTAAGGAAAACAGTACTAAACACTGATTACCCAATAAGGTTTATAGATATTCACAGTAGACCATTCCCAAAAGGTGACTGCATTTACAATGGTGGGCGCCATAAGTTGAGGTCAACTCTAGACCGTACATTCCCAACTGCTGAACTCAGACTCATCGCCTCCACTCGTGGAGTTGATTGGATAATCGTAAACATGGCTGACAAACCGGTTCCGTCTCACACACTGTATGCAGTTCACCTGCGTTTGTGGTGACGCATACATAGGTAGAACCAAACGTCAGCTCTCACAACGGATGAATGAACATATTCCAGTGGTTGGTGAAATCGATGACGCAACCGATAATTGATCGCCAACTGATAACAAGAAATCCAGGGTCATCTGTTGCAAAACATCTCATGGAAACAAGACATACAGTATACCCCAATTGGTCTTTCAAACCACTTTTACGTAATCTTAATGTTGATTTTTTGCAATTAGTGAAGCACCGATTTTTCGATTGCCTCACCCGGCCCCTCTGCGCACAAACGTTTTTAATACAATAAATCCAATTACCATGGAGTTGAACCTCTACTTCTAAATTTAGTAAGATTTGTGTGCTAGCAAGCGTTCGTTCACCACAATTGATTAAACCCATGTGCAATATGTGTGCCTGTTGTTTTAAGATTAAACGAAATGTTAACATTTCGCGATATTTGTCTTCTTTCTGTAATGTTTAAATGGATAAAGGGAGCCCAATGCTTCAAATCAGCTATTTTTGATTAATCAACACGATCTATTAAATGTTTTGTTTATGCAAACTCCTAAGTGAATTCCTTTTCCACTAAATGAAAGTATCCACAAAAATGAATTGTAATCAGTAGGAACAGTTGTGTCATATATAATTGTTGCTAATATGTAGAATCATCCCGATAGTTGCATTATCATGGCTTCAGTTCCGTAGAAGAGTATCAGTAAATTGGACATATTTTCATTAAACGCATTATGTGACTGAAAGCTAAAAACATGTTCACTCACATCAATTGTAGCAGAGAATAAAGAACACTGTGACAATCTACCGATGAATGGCAGAAGGCTGATATTCGAGAGAGACAAAAGAGGATTAGCTGAAACAACTACCATGAAAAGTTAACTTTCTGAATGAGATTTTTATACACAGCTTGGTGATGGTCTGCGTGTGAGGGCAACTAGCACGAAATGTTCCTGACAGAAGTTTCAATCGACTAATTCACCCCATTTTGTTAGTGAAAATCTGAAGCATTTTCACACACAGCCTTCGAATGAATCACGAGAATGTCGATCAAAACTAACCGTCAATTTCCTTTTCAAAAACCTACGTTGTAATCTGGCCACAGAAGTTCAAACCTAGTGAGATATTATTTCAACCTCATCATCACGCTATTAGACCACAATCCACTGGTGATTGATAAGTAAGGTGAAAGAAAACCAATGTGATTATCCTAATCGATCACACAGGTATACAATAGTTTGGTAAGGTTAATATCATTTCCAAAAGACCAAATTATTTATGTCCCAACGGCACGCATGCCAACTATGTAGATTCAATCGTACAATTATTTATTCTTTCTATCTTCTCCAAGCGTAAATCCAAGCCGTGTGCGGAATCAATCCCACCCATTTGATCTACTACCTAGTTGCACACAAATATTCTCAGATCTGATACCGGTTTAGGAATCACACACCTCTTAGCTCAGTTGTGCACATTTTGTGATATGAACAACTGATTGGTGTTATTATTATTACTGTTTGTGGTGTGGCTTCAATCGCTCGCATATAACTTACAGTCATATTGCGTGTTTCAAACACGTTTTGTGTGAGGTCTTCAACACGATGATAAGCTCTTCGTACGCTCAATGTTGTATAGCACAGTTTCCCAGACTATCTTCACCACCTGTTTTCTAGACACCAACTGGTTAAAGCAAATATATATTTATTGGTGCACAGCTGCACATTCGTATCACTGATCTGTTGAAGACCTCTTTCGGTTGGCAAATCACGCGTTAGGCCTCATTTTCTCTCCCTCACTCTATCGCAATGTGTTTGCGTGTGTGTAATCACATAATTTTATGTTTGCCCCAATTTCCATCATCAATAGGAATTTATTTTACAAGCAAATGCAATATGCTGAATAGCGAAATCCAATAGCGGTATGAATACAAACTACTATGATTATAAGCCCAGTTTCACCAGAAAACCTTGTGACAAGAATTTACTTTACAAAGCTCACTGAAAAGCTCAATCTGGTTTCAGTCCTGGGCATCGTTTAGATACCCAGCAACATAGATTTTTAAAAGGTCTAAATTTTGAGTGCTAACAATCAACGTAAATCCCATTCCTAAAACCCAATACGTGTCCAAGGAGTCGAGATACTTCTCAGTTTCCCACAGCCGTTATCACAAAAGTGGGCTTCTACATCAGTCTTACTTTCTACTTGTGAGGCTTTTACTTGCTTAAACCTGATTTCACCCGCTCGTATTTAATCACTCTGTTCAATATCATCTCTACAAAACGGTAGATGGTTTTAGTGTTTCTTCTTGCCGAAATTTGTGAAATCAGTGAAATTTCTCCCGTCTTCCAGTTTACCTCTTTCCTGTCAATCAAGAAATCCACTGTGCTTAAACTGCTCTAAAATGACCTTCACACTTTTGGGCAACTTACGTGCTTTCGTTTAGCAATTCTTTTACCGTTCCGTTAATAAAAACCGCACTCTACTTAGACTTAACAAGTAGGACCCAGTCCAGCCCTCTGTTTATGAAAAGATAAAAAATCTATATTTGGAATGCAGGATCAAGAAAGAACAATGAACGAATTCTTTACAGAATAAACCATTACCCAAAGAAAACACGTGCTTTTCACATTTGAAGTTCGTATTCCAAGTGTTATTGAATATAACACACAGCTTTTTGTTTATTGAATTGCGGGAAAACGTTTATCAGGTCCTAACTGACATTACGGTGATAATGTACTGATTTTTAATGAGCAGCTAACAGTTAAAGATTGCAGACTATGAAAATCGTCCGTTCGGAGGTTGGTATATATATATTCTAATGCGATGATTGATTGGGATTAAAGCAATCGCTTTCGGTTTACAGCATTATCACTGAATAACCGCCCTCTCATCCATTGTAATATGGGTACCGTAACCAACGCGGGTTTCTCTAAGAAAAAATATCCATTGCATCGTCGGGTCATTGAAACCAATTTCTTTAGTTTCATCTCCAAACAATACTTCATACCCTGTTACACACGTTCGAGTAAATTTAAAGTGGTTGTGTTCCCACTCTCAACCGACGAAGAGGGCGTGTGCAGTGGGCCAACACAAAGGACGATTTTTGGCCTACTCTCCCTCTCTCGCGCGCGCTCTACTGGTATCGTTTGTCCTCAAATGGTGTGAGGTGATCGTTAATCTAATGGTTTTGTTCTGTTTTCACTCTCATCATGAGATCTTTCTATTTCTCCCTCCACGCAGCAAGTGATATTTAAAAACAAAACAGTCGAGCTCCATTCATCGTTTCAACTATTTTAACTATATTTAACTATTACTATTTTAATTATTTTCTCAAAAATAGCTTAAAAGGAAAGTAAACTGTCAGCTGCATAAATTTTTGAAAACAAGAAAAATAATTTTGAGGATGGAATGTGTTTAGCATTGCTCAATTAATAATAAGTATTATCTTGTTAGCTGTTTCGATAAAGTCCAATATAACCCTTTACAGATCGATTAACACGTTTCGTAGAATATAGTTTACTCCCTCCATGGCGAGAGATTTTGCGTGAGAACTGTTTAGTCATAGTATTTTTATTCATTTATCATATATCATATCATATATATCACTATATCGGTTATTCGTATAATTGCTTTGCATCGTATAGAAAAATATACGCTAATCAGAAAGGGGAAAATTCACCAGAATACGGAACCACTGAAGGAAATAACAATTTTTGGAAGAAAAAATGAAATTTATTGTAGCGTAAGACCACACGTTTTCTTATTTTGATTTGTAATCACTGAACTACTACAAACTTTATTGTGATCCTGAAGGTTGCATCAAATCAAATGGTTTTGCAAGAACATCGGTGTGGGAGGTAAAGTTAAGAATAAAGGTTATTTGCTTATGACCATCAATGTGTAAGTATGATATTTGAAACTGCATTATATTTTTGTGTTGAGAGTCATGTCACGCAAGTTAGACGAACACAAACACGCACATATACGTATACTTGTTGATGAACGTTTTATCACAGGATTAATTTGAATGCCGCGCACTCTTTTCCTCCTATCATCGTTATTCGTTCCCGCGCACCGAAATCCGGCGTCCTTGCTCGCACAAACACCATCAAGAGTGCCTGGTGCCTTTGAACAATCGAATAGGCAAATCCCAGCTTGATATCTTTAGTAGTTTTTCTGTCGTGCATCTGTCACGTGTGTTAACAAACGAAGAAAGATAGGAAGAGAGACGGAGCAGAAAATGGCCGTTGTCCGATTGTTCGCATAGAGGCTATTCATCTCTTTTTACCATTATCTGAATCTCCCGATATACTGTTTGTGGTCTGGTCTACCAGCATACAGTTTTTAATGAAGTTCCGCTAGTATATTACAACAGAGTAAAATTATTTGTTTTGTACTGCGTTGAGAAAGCTAACTGCAGACCGGAGGGAAATAGAGCGTTCTGATAAATGAAATTTTATCCGCCTATCAGGGGACCTATTTATCGGTTTTGTTGATCAGTTATATAAGCATTACGCACAGAGGTGCTCCTCAATCAACGGAATATCAATCCTGCAGCGTTTCTGTGATGATGGAATCGTTTTAGATTGGCAGTATTTCTCGTTAACTTTAAAACCTCGGTGAAAATCATTGTGTTCGGGCTATTATGCATAATAACGCACGATTTTCGTATTGTTCAGATGAATTCAGAGAGGTCGCATTTAATGTTCTTACACCTGTACCAGTTGAAACCGATATGCATTGTCACTGACTCATTTTCAGTGGGGCCTTCTTCGTTCGATTGACGCCAATCCTTTGTGCCAACCGCAATTATTAATTTAATCATTCAGTGATTGAACAGAAATCCTGCGTTCAGTCTCATTTTGTTCAGCTATCCTTCGTCGAGATTCCCAGTTTGACCAGTGGAATATCAAACCTATTTTCGCATTTTTTATTTGGCTGAGTAGAAATAAATGTACACGGGAGAAAAAGAGCATGTACCCATTCCGCAAAGAATTTTCTCTTGATGTGTTCTTAGTGTGACCGAAATAAGCCAATAAAAGCAGACGAATGAAATTTGGATCCGGGATCTAAACGGATATACTTTAGAATCGTGATGTCGCTGTTTTTGAATCAGAACGTGGCCATCAATGTGTAGAGTAAACTTCTTTCTCTTCAACAGAATTATATCTTTTACATTAAAATTTTCTTCGGGGGGTCTTATTCGTGAATCTGATGCTACCTTTTGGTAAATCATGCTTTGTGTTTATTCCAAGTAACCTACGTTTAATCACCATTAATTCTAGGATGTCTTCGGCGTCTACAACACAGATCGGTGCACAATTTGTTCTCAAATTGTTGAGAATTATACTGTTGTAACCCCGGCTACCACAACGCATTTTATTGGTTTTGCACACGCTTGACACAACGATCCGAAGTCACACTGTCATAATTTGTTTGAACGGGGCAGTAAGGTATTTGGTTCGGTGAAACAAACTGCCCGGCTCACCACTCACCGTGACACCCCGGTCAGGGAGGCTAGCAGGCACTTAGACCCATCGTTTGGTTCGTGTGTGTGTGTGTGTGTGTGTGTAGGGGTCATATGAACAAAAAGAACATTGAACAACCAGATGTGTCGAATCACCCTGGTGATAGCACAGTGATCAGATTGTCCCTACGGTCATAGTTGCTCGTCTATGGTATACGCACACGCAGACAGTCAATAAAGACAAGTCGGATTAACCACGGACACATTGATACACGCACATTACAACGTTTTGTGCCGGTTGTTCGTGTGTATTGGGAGTAGGGAGAATGGGAGAAGAGCAGGGGGTGATAAAACCGCAACCAGGTACTCGTCAAGCCTCACACCGCATCGAATGCATTATGCACGTGCTGCTTGACCTGGCAGGAAATGGCCGCCTTGTTTGATCCCGCCTGTGGAGAAAGGGAACAGAAAGTAGACTAATGGTACGGAACAATTTGTGGACCTGATTGGGGATGGTGCTACAAGGGCTGGTGGTGGGCAGGAAAGGTTAAATGGATTTCTCAAAAACGTGTACACCTGTGTGCATAAGGGATTTTCATACCTGTTCTATGACGATTGTTTTATTGCTCTGTGAAGGCATAAAACCGATGCTCGGTTGTCTAACACACGAGGACACATCAGCATACTATGAATACAGAGGTAGTAGTTTGTTAGAAAACGAAATTGAATGAGAACAGAACAACCGGAACGAATGTGGATAGCTACGGAGCGATGAGGGTCAGTGGACATGATGAGTCTTTCCGGAGTCATAAAATGTGAATGGCAGCAGTGTATAATGGAGACATGTCTTGCATATAAGGGAGGGGAGTGGTACCTTTACGCTTCGCGAGGCAGTGAAGCGACTAGGAAAGAGTTATGGAATTGAAAAAATACCCACCCAGGTGATAATGAAATTCAGTGGGTTTTGACGTGACTGATATGTGATATGGACCTGATAGACCCTAAGGTGTCAGGTGTATCTGGACGAGACTACAGATATGTGCCGGGATTCAATGATGAATTACTACCGGCCTAATCCTCAAAAGAATGCTAAAACTTTTCGTATCGATATGCGTTTTGTATATGCTAGCTAAAATTTTTTCAAATTATAGTTTGAGTGTTTTTTGTAATAGAATAAACTGAACAAATGACTTAAATTCCTGGGTGCATTTTTATTTCAACTTCAAGCACGGGTGTACGTTTGAGGTGACACTCACTGTCTTACATTTGACTGTAGTAACTAATGAACTCGTCACAGTTAATCATGTTTGGGATATTTGCTCATTTTAATTCATTAAATTCTAGTCCACAACCATATAGGCTTGTGTTTAATTTTATTCACTCAACTAACTTAAAATGTATTCATGGGGGGTTTCACGTATTCTGACTGAATAAATGTAATTTTGATTTCTCCTCGTGCACATGCATGATACCGGAAAATTAAATCACAATGTTCAGTGAAATTTTCTGAGGGAAATACCAAATGGTTAATCCGAATTGCTTTTCCGGTACTTGGCGTTGTCTACGATTTTCCAGCTTTTCTTCTCTTTATTTGATCCGTGCTTAAATCGAACTCGCTATATTAAAATGGTATCAGACGTTCTATTTTCTTTCTCCTCTAAGGAACATACTATCATCAGTAACAATTCTTCTTCATTTAGAGTGAAGTCCGTGAAATACCATAGAGTGGTTTCGAACAATAATCTTCGTCGTTCAATGTACGCAATAAACTGTGTTTAAAAACCTCCCAGATAGCAGTTTGACTTCGAACGCTTGAAAAAGTTAACCTCAGCAATCAGTCGTGTCACACTGTGTTAATCAGTATTTTTTCTGTACTTCATTTTGTTACTCTCCGGATATCTTCCCTGGTTTACTGAAAAAGAATTGTTTTTGATCCTCGTGCCATGGTCGGCTTCCTTTGCTTTCCGTTCATCTTGTAATTGTAAAGCTTCTGAGCATCACACGGATTGCTGTTTTGACTTTTCATTGATGACAAGTTTTCAGTCATTACATACTCAATTAGTACATTGTAGTTTCCANTCCAACACACTCCATCTTATATGCTGGCACACAGTTCACACGCGCACCCCTCCCACAAACAGAGTGAGAGGAGCAAGTAAACCTTGTTTTACCATTGAGCTAGAGGTCATTCAATAGGATCTCTGCAAATTAGTATTCCATTTCGCTTGGATTGTATTTATTGCGAGTAAAATTTAATTCAAATTGAATTTGGACTGTTGTGATAGCAATGTGTGACCGGAACCCACCCAAAGCACAACGTGCTCCTCGTGAATGTAATGTTTACACGATAAAATGTTTTCACAGAGTGGGATACTTGACTACTCCGTGACCAGTTTCCTATTTATTGTTTGAATTTATTGATATTGAATTGGTTGTTCTCCCCCTCCTGCTTTTGTTGTTGTTGTTGTTGTTAAGTTACGTAGCAGTTTGGTAATCGCTTTCCCCAGAGCTTATTTGCTCCCACAGCTGAAATTCAAGCGTTCGTCTGTGTTGTATAAGGATAAGCTTTTAGACTATAGCAATACTTTGTTAAACCAATCAACCAAACTACAAAGCGGTTACTGCGGGATTTCCCAACGGTTGTTATAAGCTCTAAAAGAAACGCTACGCGATAGTTTAGCCCTGGAAAATTTGTTGGAGGCTGAATGGAATCTGAATAGAAACAATGCATGTGGTATTGATCGTAATATTATTGGTCATCACTACATACCAAACTACTCCAATTAAATAACAACTGAATTTGTTGGATACCGAACAAAGCATGGAGAATCTCGTGTTTCTCCAAGACATTATAAACCGTGAATGCCCAAGGTTACCTTTTTTATTACACACTTTCATGTAATGAACGGCAGACTGGGTAAACCCCATAGTCACGAGGACCTACTGTTCATCGGTGAAAACCGGTAACATGAGCCCTGATAGTTTAGGTATGGTATTTAACCAGACGACAGCAAAGCTGTCTATCACCAAAGTTGGGTGGCGGAGCGCGGCTTGAACCTCTGACCATAGGGTCCAAAGCACACCTGTGACAACGACCAAACCACTGCGCCACCACCACCTAAATTTGCCGAGGTAGTTGTCGTCTTACCGCTTGATACCTGACCTTAAAATGCAAATGGCCTTTGCAATACCGTTTCTACTGCCACTGTGATTGCCTCCTACCACTCCTCCTTTCATATCGCTCATTCCCCTAACTCATCATGCACAATGTGTTTCTAATTTCTGTGATAATCAACTCGTCAGATTCAACTAAAGAGGTGAGCAAAAAACGGTTTTAGTGAAAAATGGCCAGCAGCAAAGTGCAGACAGTTTAGTTTTGCAATTGGAGAGGGTTTTATCTGGTTGGAGTGAGTTATACAAAACGGTATTATCATAGTGTCCCAACGTCTCTGATTGGTGTAGACAGCAGATCGAAATCGTGCCAATGTGGTGGTGAATATCAATCCCGGTAATTTTTGTTATTTGTTATGGTGAATCTTTAACTGTTTATCATCATCGAATCTAATGGTTTTGAAACGAGTTTGAGAGATATTATCTGCAAGTGGCTTTAAACCTTAAAATCTCTTGAAGTCAGGGTACAGAGTTTTTATCCATGTTTGTGTGTTAGTTTCTGACGAAAACAGGACAAAATCCAACATTTCTGAAGTCAACTAATACCAGAGAGAAATTCCAACTATTTGTGCAAACATTACAGCTTTGATTCATTTTTTCACGTGCAAATAAAAATAATTTGTAGAAAACTAAAGGTATGAAGAAGGCTGTGGAAATGGAGGTGAGGTTCGATTGCACGGTATTCCAAGTGGTAACAGTTTCAATCTCCCAAATGGAGCACAATACCCAGTGTGTAACGCTTGCCAACCGCCTTCGTAACATTTTTGTGTGCTGCGTCTCACTGACTCTTTTAAGCTCATCACATTTTGTTTCCTTCTACCTTCCAAGCCTAATGAAAACCCTGATCTACAATGGACTTATCTCCTAGTGATTACTCGGAATGCCGCCTCCCGATGGTTCCGTGTCGTCCAACCTCTTGTCGTTCTGTTGTCCATCTTCTTCGTCCCTTCGTATCGTCTCTAGTTGACACGAATGTGAGCCAGGGGACATCCTTCCGAGCATTCCCGTCAACATTGCTGCGGTGTCCGAGTCCGGAGTAGGTTCGCATCACAAATAAAAGGCAAATGATCGACACATTAGTAGCGTTCATCATGATGAATTGTTGAAAAGAATTTTCGTTATATTTCACTCACGAAAAGTTTTGTCACGTATGAGAAACAACAGTATTCTTGCTTATGTTTAACTCTCGGATTAGAAAATGAGATTTTACCAAATAAGTTAGTTTTGAGCGAGAGATGCTTCTGAACTTACGCCAAAGAAATTCTGTTATTTTCTTCTCAATTCAAAAAAATCTGCCAATCGTTCACATTGGAACAAATCCCTTTTAACTTCGTGCAGCCTCCCAACAGGTTTTCTCATCGTTTATTACCGTGGTGGACAACGTGCCTCAGCTCAAACGGAAACTAACTCTTTTTAATGCTTCGTTTGAGCACACCAATTTGTTGTTCATTTTTACGTGTGCGTGTGGGCGTGCGAGTGTAAACCTATACCTCTTTTGCTCACTGAGTTCATTTGTGTTCCTCATGAGATCAAAGAAGACATCCATGTTGTTTGTCGAGATCGTGTGACTATGGGAGAGAGAAAGTAAAAGCAAATAAATACGCGTGTGATGAAACAAAACGGGTCATACAGAGCTAGGCATTTCGTAGGTGGTTTGTTGATTAGATAAACACTGTTTTCGGTTGAAATGAAATGTGTAAAATAAATAGAATACGATATTGACAGTATTTGATATACGGGAAAATCTCCCCTTAATAGGCGAAGATTATGAGTGCAGTTCACTAAATTAAACTCGGTAAAAACGAGTATCGTTCCATTGGAGGTGCTCATTCGGGGTTTGGAAAATTGCTGCATCCATTAAAAAACTACAATTCAAAACCATACGCGATGCATCACCTAACGATAGCATTTCAGCCCACTCGGACCAGTGAAGCTAACTAGTCAGTCAATCGTAGTGGAGTTCAGGCGAATAACCCGTTAGACAAGACTGTAGGTTGTAAGGCTTGATATTAAATTACTAACCATACTTGTTTCTATCACTCTAAAACTTCTGCACTGGATTACCTGTCTGCTCAAACTCCATTCTGCTTGATTATTTTAAAAGGTTTTGCCCATTCAACGGCTAAGGATTGGTATTTTACTGTACGAATTCAATGGTTTTCTGGAAATTCAAACGTATCCGATTGCAAAAACCGCTTGAATCTTTAACGCAACGTGATGAAACGAAACTAGCATCGGCTGATCGTTTTGCGCAGTTATTATTGTGAACGTTTAATTTTCATTTTTCTCTGTACAACATCGCTTTTAAAGTTTAATCTATTTGTGTACTGGTAAAATCGCTAGGTATGGCGGACCATTTCACTGTTTGACTTATGCTTTGGTGAAACAAAATGACAGCAAAACTACTTACACTGCGAACTGAGGTAAACCGGTTGACCGAAAAAATTATGCGTTGGGTTGGGAGTATTTTTTAATTTAAACTAGGAGAGAGGAATTCCTCGTCTGACCGTAAGAGTTCAGCTCAAAAGCAATGGGGTTAGCTATCCAGGCTGTGTTTACCATCAAAACGTGGTAGTCTTGTAACGTGCTCACAGTTTACCATTCTCAACGGGTGTATAAGAAATGCAATATTCATAACATCCGAATACAACCGAAACAATTGGTAATAGCTGCATAATGCAGTCGCTGATGGGCCGCAGCTCCTTTCCTGAAAGTTGGCTGCATATTTGCAAATTCAATAAATAAAAAAGTCAAAGCTAATTCATCTGAAACTATTAACCCCTTACATGTAAAAAGTAACAGCTGATCGCAAATGGGCACCTGCGCAGTTGGGCGATCGTCCATAATCTGTCTGTATCTTTCCAACTGTTGTGGAGAAAAATAAAATCAGAACAAAGGTGCTTGGTATTTATTAACCTCGACAATTTGTAGACGAAAGTGGGTTTTTGCGGAAGGAGATTGTAGCAAAGTGAAGTAATTCAAAAACCTGAACTAGTACTCAATAGAGATCAACAAGACGATGACACGACAGTTGAGAAGTCTTTTCATGGCAAATCACAAACAATCAAGCACCATTCAACAAACCAAAAAATCCTGTCCACCCGTTATTGCCAACTTCAAAGGATTTAGATTCACTCAATTCCAACTGAATGGAACGAATTCATTTTTGACAGATTAAATTTATATTTCGCAATTTAATTGAAAGTCACCTTTCGGGGATAAAGAAAAACGCAATACAGAACGATTTTCTTTGCGTACAAATACAAAGTTACAATTTTATGGTGACGGAGAAAATTTTCAGTAAAATAGTGAATGCTTCTAAATAACTCAAGATTTTTACGACGTTTAGGAAAAATAATTTTAGTGTCAGAACAGAACTGATAATTTGAATAAAAATGCCCAAAACATACGATGAATCACTTCGCTGTATCTGTAGACGTGCATACTGCAGTTTGTGATTCATAACAGAATTTAGAATAGCAAACCTATTCTGACAGGGCATGTTTAGCGTACTGTTATCTACTAATATAACATAATGAGCCATTTCTATTAGCTAGTAACAACTCTCAACTTTACTCTTACGGGATGTTTCCCAACGTATGAGGTAAGTGTTTGGCTTCCGACGACAACAATTTTTGGGAGACAAGTATTCAAAGCATCTATTTCGCGTCTTCTGCAAGCGGAATTTTCTCATGATTGCTTTGAAACTACTGATTGGTTCATGGTTGTTGTCAAATGAGTTATAATCATCGGAGGTCAGTTGTAAGAAAGGCAAGGGTTAGATGTTGGTAACAAGCTGCAAGTTCCCAGGTGCAAAAGGACCAAAACGAGGGGCGGTAGGGGGGCGGTCAAAAAGATGCACAGTGGTGCACAGAGGCTTTCCAATGGACGTTCTTTGTCTGCTCTAAATAGGATTCAGATCATCGCAAAATAGAATCGCAGTTGCTGCGGTTCAGAGAGATCAATTTTTTTGAGGTCGTCTTATACGGTTGCTAAAATGGTATTTTCCTCTGAGTTAGTTAACAAAAATAAAACAAAAACATATATGCCTGAGCACTCACTAAAATTAACTGATGGAACAAATTATATGTTGTTTCAAAACTTTGTAACGTCATGAAAATCAAACTACCATCAATTATTTTCACGGAAAACTATCGATTCTACCGGGATTCCACTTTTCACTATTGTATCCCGTCTCAGGATCACGGGATGCATGACCACAAGTTTTTGGTAACACGATTCGTGGTGCACAGTGACTCATTTATCAGGAACCAGCCAGCCAGTAGGGAACATCAATGTTTTATTGGGAGCCGGAAGCAGATCAGGCGGCGGATAACCGAACTGGTTCACTATTCGATGGTCCGAGTGCGGCACACCAACGAATCGTAAGGGGTGTGAATCACTGAAAAAATTCATTTACATCTGAACTCCTCCTCCTCCTATCAGGCAGATAGACACTTTGGAAACGTCCGTAGCTCTTGTTATGCCTTTTGGTTCTCTTTTTTAGTGGAAAACACAGTTGAATGGATGGTTCAAACTACTTTTATTAACAATCCTTCAGTTGACCGTTGAAACTCATACGGAAGTAATCTAGGTGTTTTATATGCAAAGCGAAGTATGCTGTGAGGCATGTAGAGATGTATCACGTGTGAATACTAGCATTTCTCGCTTTGGATTGTTAATGCACTATCCTTACTTGAGTCCAATGGACAGTTGGAAAGCAGTCGTGATGTTTGGACCAGTCGAATGTGATTGAAAATATAAGGCAGAAAGGTAAACAACCATTTTGGTATTACAATTGAAGATCAGATGAATTACTTTAAGTTAAATCAGAGAGTATGCGCAAATGTCTAGTTTGAAATGTGTGAAAGTTTATACGTTTTAAAATTTGAAACTCAAACTGCTAATTTGATGAAATTGCTGGAACATATCCAGTTACACTCGTTCCTTGGCAAAAGTTGTGAATTTCAATCAAAGTAACATTTTTAGAAATCGTAACTTGAGATTTGATTCATCTTTTTTCGTGTTTCCACATTGTAGACAAGGAATTTTAACAAGCAATGGTTTAAATTTGAGACAGTCTGAATTTCATGAAGCATTATTTCTTCACGGAATATACAGCAATTCCTGACCAGGGGAAGTGAACACACAATGTTTCACTCAAATTACGGAACTGCAATGTACATCCTCGTCAGACGAAACTAGGTCAGTTTGATATAATCCCTCACTGTCGGATAGGACGGATTTGGGCAGGGTTGAGATTAAAATACTAAAAACAGATGATAACAAGCGATTCTTGAATGAAAAGTACAAATATCTTTCATGTTCTAATTTAATGAGACGTCCTGGGGCGCTTGCCCGCAAGGAGGGTTGCAGTAGGTAGGAATTCACTATTACCGGTAATGTTTTTCAATTTCGACCGGATGAAAGAACCTAGATTCAATTGGAACACTTGTTATTTCTTTTTGATTTCCGAGCACAGAACAATGGAGTTTACCAATGATTTAATTTTCATTTGATAAGAGGATTCTTGATAATTATTCACGTCGTACATCACGAGGCTAAAACAGATGAAATTCTAATGAATGCGAGCCCACCTGGAAACACTATTCACTACCAACATCGAAGATAATGTTATTCATTAGATCAGGCTACAGTTAAGGCACAGGTTTGATATAACAGTCACATCATCATCCGTTACACAATGCCTTCTGAATTACAGAATCCTTTAAATGATGTTGACTCTCGGTAAGGCTGGGCTATAAAGACTGGGTGTTCATTTTCTTCCCAGCTGGCCACGGATGTGAACAGTTCAATGCTGGAACTTCTCAGCAAGTTAATAAGACTTGTTTTTCCTATCAATTAATCAATCATTCTATCTGTCTATATCTCGCGCTTTTATGCCACAGGGGACCTCAGCTTTCATTCATCAAACTTGCATTTTTCTAAAAGGATAGATCAAAACGACGTTGAAATTGGCTTGATTGTTATGTCATGTTTCCCACTGGGCGGATTTCACCAACTACAATAAAAAGCCATTTACTTCGGTGGGTTAATCACTTTATTACCAACGTTTTAGGTGAAAGGTTTGTTCACAAATTTCAATGAAAATATTACCCAACATGACAGTGAAACGTCTCTCGATGAGAATATAAATGATCACATTTAAAAAAGTTGACCAAAAGATTTTTAAACATCACCCACAACACTGGTCGATGCTGTAGACCTGACTCAGTTTGTGTGAAACAGAAGATTCTGCTGTTTTCCAGCTCGCAAACACATTTTTATCTAGCGTTTTCTTGTTCTACTAATTACAGCACTAAGGATAAGGTGATCTGAATTCCGTCCACCTCTAATCCTGTTTGATTAACGCCTGTGTCCGGCCTTAATCGAATTCTACCTGTAACGCGTAACCAGTACCTTCTACTCCCCACTACCCTCGCCCCTTACACGCACACACCTTTGAGTAGACACACGCACGCATGCCCGCACACACACACGCACACATGACAGTGTGATTAGATTTTGTTTTTCAAGTATTTTGCCAAATTTCAGATGGTGTATTCCGAACCGCTATCTGGGTGATCAAAAGACTGGTAGGCCACCGAAGTTTCTTTCTTTGTCCGTAAACTATGAACGAGTGAACGAACATTGCCAAACTGATAACGAATAAGGGGGAACTGAGACCGAAATTGGTATGTGGGTATCGAATCACGTGCACGGCAAATGTTGGCGAATCTGATAGTCCGTTACGAGAATGGAAATTAATCTGATGAATGAGTTATAGCCCCGTCATGAGACTCGGATCAATGGACCTGATTGATGACAAGAGCCTGGTTTAGTGAAGAGAGAGAAAAATGAATCACTCTGGTTGTCACTTTTTTAACTTTTCTATTTCGCGGCCACCCATCAACGAAGCTTGCAACTGTTTTCGAGTACTGTGTTTTCGATTTTGGAGTAAAGACATGGGAAATTGAGAAGCAAGTGTCTTTTAAAGGTTGCATTTATAAGGATATGTGTACTCACTGATGTAGCGTTACTAAGTAACAACAGCCTCCAGCACAACACGGAGGAGAACCTACACCTTCTTCATTTCCTCTTATGCCTTGGGATTAATCTTACTATTTACTGTTTGCGGAGTAAGCTGTTCAGTTTCTTGTTCGCTAGTAGTCAAAACGAATCTTTTACTTTTATTTTATTTTACAGTGAGAAAACCTAGACGGTGGCAGCAGGATTCAAACACACTTCCATCAGAGGGATAAGTTGGTGAAATTCACTGATTGACCGACACAAAGAATATTTACCTGAGAAGCTCTGACACTAAAATCAACAATTTTTTACCACGAGATTGTGAATGTTAGAGCCTGAAAGTTCGTAATAAGTGCGGAAGTTGGCCCTTAAACGGCATCAAAATTAGAAATAAGAAAATTATATTAAAGTATTTGTTTTCTCATCAGTTATGCCAAAAGGTGGGGCATGACATCAAATTTGATCGAATTAGCGGAAACAGTTCATGGGAATTTCCCAAGGAAACCTATGCGTTATGAAGCTTTGTTCGATTCAGTTACTGTGATTCAGTTTCTTTTCAGAGATAAGGTAGTACCTGATTTCAGACATTAGCTTGCTCACCAAAAATCAATAATTGTGCTTTCAAACTCTACCGGGTAATTCATAATTTTCACATCATGTCATCATATGCCCTAACATTAGTTCCTTAAAATTAGGTGTTTTATGGTACTCGGTTTCGTTAGAGTAAGATGAAGATAAAAGCTGAAAACATTGCTGACGAATTAAACAAGACATTCATGATATGAAAATAATATTACGTTATGAACCATTTAACTCTTGTCAAAGGGGAGTCTGACATTGGATCCAATGCACTCATTTGATGACAATAAATTTACTTGATGGCGAGTACCACCAATTAAAGGCGATCATTTTGAATATTGGAGCATCCTATGAAAATTGGTTAAGTCCCATCACATCGTTATACAATCTTAGTCAGTCCAAAAGAATGCACACCTGAAAGTGATAATTCCTCTCTATAAACTTTATCCTACTCAAGCTAGTTTACGCAGTTGATTATTTCTTTTTTACGTTCTGTTACAGTTTGGGCTTCCCAAATTCCTCCAACTACTAGGTCTATCAATAATTGAACAGCCTGAGTCGAGGTTTCTCCAATCTATGGTAAAAAAACAATCTAGTTCTGAACAGTTTGCTCTTAGGATTCCAAAAATACAATGACTCCAGATATGGAGATACCGATAAACGGAAATCGTGGGAAGAACGGGAGTCATTCGATGACTAAGTAAACGGGACGGCACAAACGAAAATAACGACAGGCTTACTCGGTGCGATACATCTTCTTAATGCGGGTTTTTGTGCAAAGTGGATAGGAATACGAATTCAGAAGGATTAATAGTAAGTACAAATATCGGCGTGGGAGAGCGGAGGAACGGGGGTAGGAGCTACCACGTTGATAGTCACTTGTGTTGGGATTTGTATGCACTGACCTCTTTTCCTTGGAGTAAATAAAATGCTCAGAGGGAAACGAGCGCACAAGCAAAAACAGTCCACATGCACATGGCCGGAAGTTGGCATGCCACGCTTTTCCGGTTACTTTTTAAAGAGTTGGTGTTCTGAATATTTCGAGCAGGGGTATACTGGAAGGGGTTAAGTAGTCTGATTCTTGTACAATGTGCTTCCTGTGATGGTTTTCTGGAATCTCCGTCGTTTATTCAGTGTTAACAACAATAAACAATACCCACAACGTGCAGCATGACAGTAAAGCAGCAGCAGCAGCAACAACAACAACAACAAAAACTGCTTTTGGTTTCATCTGACTTCATTCAAATGCGGATATTATTTATCGACTGCAAATTTCGTTTAGAGATGCAAATTCAAAGCTATGCAGTTGCCATAGCCCTACAGTATTTTACGGAGTGCGGATACCGTTGACCTAAAACCATAGCCCAACGGTTAGTTCAGTCGCCAAGTTAGTTGACTGAAATTTATCAGGCACCGGTTACATCATGTATTTTCCCCCAAATCGCATTCGGCAAATGATATTCCTAAGGATAAGGACAAGGTAGAGACATACATTGGAGTAGCTTGATTGAAAATCACGAAACATTCTTCATCCCAAATTAATGACTCAAGCCAGGAATAACAATTTATTATATAAATCCTACCATACTCAGGACAACAACAATACAGTGTTTCAACTTTTCGTCAAACCAGTTTGCGAATGGGAACTAAAATATACTGATTCTCGTGAATGTCTTGACGACACGGTTGCCCTCTTGCCTGGCATCGTTTTGAAAGCGTTCTGCATTTCAGAATGTGATGTTTGTCTTTTGAACCGAATTTTATTCAGTTAACCAAGCGACATGCTCAGATCAGGGCGAAGCAAGTAACAGATAAATCGGATAGCGCTTACCGTTGCATTACAAAGTTAATTCTTCGGCAGCTACAAGAGGCCCAGTCTGTGGGAGTATCACGTAGCCTGGTAAATAGAATAGTACCTATACTACAAAAGATCGGTACAACAGAGTATGCATTCCACCGTGAACAAAACGAAGCAGTGACTTGCGAAACTGTCTATGAATGAAGTAGGTGCCTGAACTATTGTTCCGAATACCCGAAAAGCACAGCCGTATAAATACTGAGTTGGAATATCTTGTAGTGTGAAACACATAACATAAACAGGATTGCCAGAGAGCAATACAGGTACTGACTGATCGCTGTTAAGACTATTACTCACCTACGTCCGATGCACTGTCTTTTTCAGCATGGATTGAATATTGTATTGCATTTGTATAACTTGTGTATGCCCAGATAATAACATTTCAATCAAAAATATACACCGGTCGTCATGCGGAATAAAATAAATAAATAAGCAGTATGCAAAGTAAATACCATCGCTGAAGTTTGTTTCATGTACAACAATTGTAACATTACTCGGTTGCGACATATGTTTTGGTTAAGAGTCAGGTCAGGGTACAAAAGGAGTTTTCATAAATTGTATTACGTTGTTTTGAAGCTCAAATGAGTAACGAATTTTCAGCCCCAAACAAGACCACCGTCATAATACTGGCAACAAAGAGGAAAAAGTGAGGCCTCAAATGTGAGAATGAGCGAATTAACTAATAAATGCATTAGAAAGCTCAGAACGAACACTCTCCTTGTAGGTCAGTGTCCTGACCGGATAGGGAACCAGAGAGTTTGTGTATGCAGATATCCCAGATGGGATAAGTTTGTATTTGGAACTGGTGGAAGGGTGGGATTTCCATGGACACAGGTCGATGTGTAAATAATGGGTGCAATGAGATAGAATATTGTCAGCAAACTTCAATCATTCATCAACATGAATATCCCAGATATTGTCAATCAGAACAGACAACGGAACTTCGGACGCACAGTCGATTTATGAGAGGCCACGCCTCAGCAGCTTGAAATCGGCCTCCACCAAAACAGGAAAAATCACGAGAGGGCAGTAAATGGATATAGGAAGAACACATCGTTGAAGAAAAGCTCCTAGCACCAACCAATCAGATCAGAAGTGGTTCAGTATTTTTACATGAAAGGAGAAAACTTTCAGCTAGCGAGCAACTGTTTGGGTATGTAAAGACCAACAAAGTTAAGTCAAGGAATGGCTTTATACACCCCGAGAGGTGGATATTCAGCAACCACATAACCATAGTGTGTCAAAAAATACGTAAAAGAATAGTATGATACAGCAGTTAAAAGGATGTGAAAAGGGGCAGCAACATCCAAAATGAGTGGCACACCTGAGTGTACATGAGGGATTTAGTGAAGTGTTTGACGCAGATTTATCGTAACGAGGTCTTGGTTTGTTAGAAATCTGGCGATATAAGGAACAACAGACCGCCTGTAAGCTTCAGTGCGAGTCTTTATGAGTTTGTGAGTGGAACGGGTGGATGAGTGAGAAAGGCAGTCGCTAAGAGAGGAATAAAGAGGATGGGAGATATCAAATAAAATCTTATTAGAGAATGTTTTACAGGACTTGAAGTGATGTGTCACCACTCTAATAGATTTTCCCGTGGTATAAGACTACAAACGGAGAGAAATCTGAGGGATCGGGAAATGAGTTTGAGGTTCTTGTTCAAAAGACCAGGGAAGATAACAGGGGACCCATAAAACCAGTGAGGCAAAACGCACGCAAAAACAAAATGCCTTATGAGATGGTTTGGAATGGAAGGGAATTTAAGGCGTAAAACATAAAATGTGAGCCTCCAGACCTTCAAAAAAACGTCATTCACATGGTCGGACCAGGTGAGGTTATGATTAAAAATAACACCCAGGTATTTGACAATCGGTTTTCGTACCATCTGCTCACTCAGGATAGATAAAGGTGGGCTGGCGTTTGATAATTCATCAAACTTTTG
>UZAN01041868.1:4151-15212 GCA_900618425.1 Echinostoma caproni
TTTTTACGCTGTGTGATGTCACGATGCGATCCCAACATTTGACCTCCTGGGAAACGCATCTCTTAGGACAACGTGTTTTGCTTTTCGATAGTGATACCTAGTTTCTCTACGTAGTAGATATCGTACAACTTTTGTTTTCGACAACAGCTGTTTGGAATGCACTGTTCGTGTTTGGTGGTTTCACTGGACTGTATATTTACACCTCCGTTAAGATTATCTCTGACAAAAGAAGAATGCAGGTTGTTGAACAAAAGAATGGGCTGACTGTGATTCTGTCAAATCGATTTACAAGACAGTCATAGGGTGAGTAGAGATCGATAAAAGACTGGATCGATCAGTATTCGCGAAATCGATACCAAAGCGAACCATTTACCTGCTACTCAATGAGGATGAGCTAATATCAGTTACACGACTCATGGTGGCCTGGTTTGAAATCTCACCACACTTTCACATGCCACCCTAAAGTTACAAGAATCAACCATTTCATTGTGGAAATCAGTAATCGAAGCCATTGTATTTAGATTGACGAACTAAATAAAGCCTCAATAGATTGAAGCTAGTATGGAGCCTGGCCCAACAAAGTGGCTTCTTTTGTGTTAGGCCTCCTACAGAATAGTGGAACAACTCAAATATAATAATAACTTTGAAGCATACACGAGTTGAGATTAAAACAATGAAGTGGAGGAAATCAGTTTTCAATTCACTTATCGAGACAACAATTTATCATTATTAATCTCAAGATCCCATTCTCGCATGGAAAGTTCAACAGGAACCCGAGCACACAAGCCGCGCCACAGTGAGAATATCATTCGTATCGAGAGAACTTTACGAAATTGGATGAAGCTAACTGTATCATTTTTACAAAAATCTGTAATGCATTAACCCTAAGAAGATGGCTCATTACAGGACGCCACTGTGACGGACACACATCGCTAAACATTCTAAGAAACAGTCGTATTAAAGCTGTTCCATTTAGCTTTTTACGAATCGTTAGCCATGCGTATCCATGACGAGTTTGTGGCGCCTACAACCCAGACACGCGCGAGGTTGTGAGGTTCACATATCTTAAACTACTCCGACTGATTCCAGTCGCTAGTAGCACAAAAATATATATTATTCTATTCGGTGAACAGACAATGCTGATGGAGATTATTAGGTCATCTTTGACAAGCACACGAAAACTATTTGCAGGACCCAGAGCCTGTGAAAATCGACCGAAATCATTCAAAAATAGAAGCCGAAAAATTACGATACCCACGATTCTAGAGAAGGGTGAAGCAGGCTGTGTACACTTTTCCAACGTTTATGTATGTTTTATCCCACGAGGTATCAGGTTCTTATCATTCCACTCACATACTACTGAAAAGCGTTCACGTGATCCCCTTGAGATGAATCCCTGACGATGAACATGTAATTCGACTTAGAACGATTGGGTTGTAAAATACGCCAACAGCCATCGCTCCCCCTTTTCTGATTACGATTATTGACGAGTTAGTTGCACGGGAAAAATCACACATGGATGATTTCCTCGAAAAATTTTTGAATTCCATTGAGGAACATAGTAACCAATTTTCAATGCTCTGTTTCCTTCAATTTTAAAAATCTTTGATCACGTTACATCTATATGAAACGGAGCACTGNCGACATCCAAAAATTACTGAAATATCCCGAGACTTTGGCCGTTGATAATCACAAATCTGATCTAGACAAGCAACGTGAATGGTTGATCACACTTTCATTGCCTTGATGAATAATTCCAAACCCCTTTCGTTATTTTCGTGCGTTGTGTTGTCCGTTGTAATGAGCAATCTTGTCGTTGTCACACGTTCATTACTTCACTGGCTATAAAAAAATCCATTTGACTACAGTATCCACGTGTACCAATGCAGTGAAATGACCTTAGATGCCTTGTGCAAGCCCATATTTGTGACTTCTCTATTCTACTTTCAGATGCTTCTTTCTGTATGACACTCACTGTATCTGCCAATAGTATTTTTTCGTAAATTTTAAATCTACATGTAGTTCTGTTTGGGGAACAGATTTTAAAAACAATGACTTACTTGATTGAATAGGCAATCAATGGTAAAGTTGAAATATCCTGAAATCATGTTTTTCTTTTGCTGTAATCAGTCCTTTCTCGGATAGAGTATTTTGCGTACAATCAGACGCCATTTATGTTATTTGTGTATTTATTGGCTAGAAAAGTATCATAACGAGATATGCTACTATTTTTTAATTTAAAATTTTAAATCTTCCCTCGACCTTTGGCGCAAAACAAAGCTTGACCGAGTCCCTCTTATGAACGACTGGTGCACAACTTGAAAGCTGTATCCACCGTCCACACCAAGGTACTTTACACTGATCATTGAGTCATCCGGACGCCTGTTTACGAGTAGATCGATAAAAGCTTCGTGGATAGTAAATATCATCTCATGGAACATTGAACGATTGAAGTGAGTAACTTGTAGGTTGTTTATGATTGTTGCTTCCAGAAACAGTTCAAGCGACTGTACCCGCTCCTGTACGTTTTTTGTGTCTGAAACATTTGTGAGTTGCTTATATTCTCCTCATCATCTAAAGTGACTTCTGTTTCAGGATTTTAACCGGCGAAATTGAATGTGTGCTCTCATTTTGCAAGATAGGACACAGGAATCAACTCATGAAATGAAGGAGGTAAAGGGAGGTGAATTGCTTTGGGAACGAATTCTAAGGAACATGAAAAGACACCGTGGACTATCGATCCCAAATATTGGGTTCCTAAAGATTCATGTGTATTGATCTCTTTTCGTTCATAACACAGAAGGTGATCTGTGCTTTCCGTTTAGTCTTTTTTGGTTGCTGTCCTTGTTATTTTTTGTCATTTTAAAGTGCCCAGTACATTCTTCTCACCCATAACCGGTGGACGTTTGGGAACCTTTCACAAGCTGTCATACTGTTAGAACAAATGACACATGACGGATGAGAGCCGTCTTGGTGTTTGTGTGTGCGCGTGTGTAAGCACATGTATTGATACATGTGTGTTATGGTCCTATCTTCTACTTTCAGTACATACATAATTGAATGAAGGTGTACAAGGTAGGCTTATTCATCAGGTATAATCAATGTCTGGTGGCAACTAGCATTTCTATACCCGAGGTAAGGGTTACCCGCCGTGAATGATCATAAGCCGTGATAACCATTACACTGGGAGATAATTTTTCCCACAAGCTCCGTTTAGCTCACAATGGTGAAGGCCTACGAGATGCTCTTGTAACACGGTTAATTTACGATATATTGGCTCTCCGCGTCCATTCAGTTCTATTGAATTCATATCTAAATATATATGACAGTTTTGTAAATAACGATGTTGATTGTTATTTTTGTAGCCCGAGAAGTATAACTTGAAAATATATATATGTATGCATGTAGAAGGAATAAGTAAACACAAGGCCACTTTTATTTAAAGCTATCTTCTGCGTTCACAATTATTTCCAACGGATAAATATTCCATGGAAAATTGAATTGGGGTTCCTTCTCCATTACATGAAAATCATTTTGTTTCTATATTCTGATCGATTCAGAATAAATATGATGAAACCAAAGTAACACTACGAGACTGAATGCAACACCCAGAATTAAGGGTTGGCAACTAACTTGATACTGACACAAACCAGTTTTCCATCAATTCATCGATTTACTGTTCATAATTTGCACAAAGTAAAAATAAGCTCAGTTGTGCGCTACCTATACAGTTCTACACAAATCACATATAAAGTTTGCCGTCCGTACATTGTAAACTATTGATGATCTCCGACAATAGCGACACTTAAGCCCGTAGTGTTTTGCGAGCGAATGACTGACAGGTTGCAATGCACGTGCGAAAATAAAGTCTCAAGGATGGTCGGTGAAAACAAATACATGAACGAACTATTCAGCAGTGTGCTGAACTTCTCGGATGAATGAAAATAACATGAGTTTGAATACTCAAGCACTTATCACTTCTCTGTAAACATCAGCTTTGGAGATTAACAATTTTAATTTTATTTGACACCTATCAGAATCTCTTTTGTAATGAGAAAACCTTCGAAGCCAAATTACGTATTGGCTTCAAAAATAGTTCTGTAATTGATTCACAAAATGAATAAAACCGTTGACTGTAATAAGAAATGTGAAGAGAATATCCGAGGCGGTTTTCAGTGAATCATGAGGACGTTCCCAATAAAATAAAAAATGATCTTTTATTTTCTTCTTATCAAAATCATTCAGACGATCAACCTTCGAGAACAGATAGAGGGAGTTCAAGTAGATTATGTGCTTGTTGAGGACATGGTAGGGAAAATTGAATGTCAGTTGTGGGTTTCAAACTCGCGACCTCACAGTTGGTGTGATACTAACCTAAACCACAACCGCTCGTAACATACTGGTCTTTCAACCTGGCATTAGATGAAACACAAATTGCCTTTCTTTCAACACAAACACTAATGCAAAACTTGATTCGAAGTGACTAAGTAGAAGCGAAGTTCTGAAAAGCATAACCATGGTTAATTAAAAACCTTTGTATTCCTTTATCAAATACCAATGGTATAAAAAAATTCATAAAGAGAGAATCGGCTAATTAAAGGGCTGCTATGATATACCATCAAATAGAGGAATGTTGGGCGGCACTGACGGTGTTTGAACACATGACCTTCGAAACGATAATTTGGTTAGCTTAACCGTTTGACCAACGCCGCGTGAACAATGTAAATTCATACCACTAGAATGACGTAACTATTTTTTATCCTTTATTGAAAGAAAAGAACACAATGTTGTTAGCTCATGTTAACTGACTTCAATTTTCCTTGTTCACTGAAGTATACACGTTCGTCATTCAAATTTACATCGATTGTCGCTCGTGAACACAACCTGCAGGATGAAGTAGACAATGAATATTTCAATTCGTATACTTTGAGCTTCCATCACAAATAGTTTGTGGTAGACCACTAATATTGATTTGAGATTGGCTTCAAAATGCAGCAATATTTTATTCGCAATTTATTTCCCGGCTTGAAGCAATCACAAATGAAGGAAACTAACATGACAGAGAAACTGTAGCTAAGGGAATGGTGGGGATTTGGAGTCGGTTTTATGGGATTTTGTTGTTCATAGGACAATGGAAATGTGAATTGAAAATCTAGGAGGCACTGTACAACTGTTTCTACCTCGGTAGCTTTCATCTGCTATTGGGATCTGCAGACTCAATTCAGGATATTTCTCACTTGTGAGGTTTCCAGCTTGGTCCTTTTTGTAATTCATCAGCGATGCATCCTATATTTACCTCTCTTGAACTGCACTACCTTCAGATTGGGAGTCGAAGCTCCCACCCTTGAGCTAATTGATCGATGTTTAACCAGGAAGAAACAGTTGTCCATTGCTCTTTGTCGTCCGTTACAAACAAAGTTCTTTTGCATTGGAAAAAATGCATTGATGTTTGTGTGGGGAGGTGAGACCCACACACGTGATCACATTGAGCAGACTGTAGGATCTGTAAATTTGCAATGCTGAAACAGGAAAGAATAATGACTTCATTTCTCGCTGATATTAATATATGTATTCGGCGGGACTTTCAAGCAACTCGAAATCACATAGAGCGGGATGGCATGACGAACGGTCGATAACAACCCCTCAGCCATCATTTTTACGATTGATAAATACCAGATCAGTCGCACCCGAGTATTATTGAATGTAATCATACACAAACTAGTACGCAGCTTCCAAAGGTCAAACGACCACATCACAAATGGACAGTGGTGCACAGTTAAAACACGAATTAGGTTTGCCATTCACTCTTCTCCAACCCCAAGTGATGTTGTACAATCAACAGTTGATCGAATTCGTGTCCCCGTGACAAGGATAGAATGGGAATGTGGATATTCGGAGATCACTGTGCTTTGTGGGAGAAAGTGTCCCCGTCGGGGGAGATTTATCGAGTTCCAATCAAGGGGTGTGGTAGACTGGCCGTCAGTGTCAATTGTGCATGTGCCAAGAATAAATACTGACAACCCACAGGGTGACCGAAATGCAAGATGAATGGGTGTGGTCACGAGCTCGTTATTTACCTTACACACACACACACACACACACACACACACAAACCAGATGTGTAATATCGGGTTGGGTTGGTAGGGTGAGTGAGTGAGAATCAATCCTGAGGAAGAGTCAACTGTCATTAGTCCCCCCCCCACCCACCCACTGATACAACACAGCCTCATCCACCTCTTTGGCCAGATTTGGACTCCGTCAACTCTCCATCTGTCTCTGTGTCAACTTCTGTCAGTTCTGTCCCAACCCATAACTGTTCCGAATGCAACCAGTTAGCTAAATTGCAGTTTGTTTTGGGTGTTAGGGGTAAAGTGGTTACAGTCACTGAATGAAGTTTCGTGTGGGTACGCTAGCTATCAGATGGGGGAGGGGTATATTGTCATACCCAGGTCAAACATTTGTTTTGATGGGTCAAATCAGAAAAGAAATCGAGAAAAGCAGTTAAAATGCGCCCATGTTTCTTTTGAGTGGATATATGTTGTTGCCTTTCCGGTACCTCACCCCTTCCCGCCCTTTAGAAAGACTCATTAACCCTTGACCCTTGGAACATCGAAAAGCGTGTGGAACCGTTGAATCACTTGACAGCGACTTGCATTGATGAATGTGCAAAGGAGAATTAATAAATAACAACGGGTAAGATTGAAAGCATGGCTAGATTGTTTGTTGTGAATGAAGACATTCATGCTCAGAGTACTGAGGGTTTCTTTCAGCAGAACCTATACACCCAGGGAACGAAGTATTGCTCCACTCATCCCCATTTCCAGATTTTTCGACTATCTCCTCTGCCACATAAGCGCTCAACAGCCTTTTTGAGAATCTATGCGGGAATGGAATGAAAAGCCGACATTTCATCAAATTATCTTCTATTTTCACCAAAAATGTAATTTAAAAAGAATTTCCACCTCGACGAAAGTATCGTATCCCCTGTACTTCATACACACAACTCGGAGGTGCCATACACCCCGAGTTTGTATTTCACCATGGCAGACTGCAACCGTAGTAAGTCAGTAATTGACAAACTGGTGTAGGCGACGATCGTTTGATACCCTGTCGACAGTAGTCATATGCTCATGCCAATCTCAGTGACCCTGAGGGGACAAACCTAGAGGCAGATTACTATACGGTGTGTGGGAAGAGGCTTACTAATAACGAGAAGCCCGGAATTGATGCTTTTCATGCGAATAATATCGGCACACATACAACAGCCAGAAGCTTTAATAGGTCTCGATTTACTGTGGCACGATATTTAAAGCAGAAAGGGCTGAAAATCAGTCATACACGGACTGGATGCCAGCAAACTCCTCGGAGAGAAAAACCCAGTTTGGCTTTAAACTCCGTGAGCCATGCGTCGGAGATCAAAACGGTACTGGAGTTGAACGTTTCAGTGCTAACGGTACAATAAACGTTTGAAGTGAACCTTTTTTTTGGGGGGGGGGCAGAAAATGAAGAGGCGCTCAGCAATTTTATGCACAGAAAAAAGTTTGCTGTAGACTAAAATCATGTATCTTGAAAAACCCGATGCAATTAATTTAGATGGAATCGACTTGTGGAACTACTGCTGGTCTAATCTGGTAAAAGAGCGGTGCATAATTAGGTGGATTAGGGATCACAACTCCGTTATGGTACCGAGTGCGTTATCCGATGACGACAAACAGAACTCGCTATACGACATGGGGTACACAATTCTGGTACATATATTTGTACATTCAAGTGACATCTTATGCTGGCAGTGGAACCTAATGGTCATCCTGAGGCGATTTTCCAGCAGTTCATAACTCACATCTAATAAAATACAGGTTATTAATTCGTGGCGTTAAAACAATGATGCAGTCTGCGAAAACTTTTAGCTTACTGATTGATTGGAAATGACCATCTATAAGACTTCAACTTCATCCACATTTCTCAACGCTTCCAGTCTAGCATACATTCGTAAGCACTAGTTGAGTTGAGCTCTTATTAGAGCTCATCAGTGGTGCATACCCATCGTCCGGTCTGGGATTTGAACTCTGAACCCGTCTAATGGAAGACGTGTTTGTAACCACTGTGCCAGGCAGCTCATATTGGGGCTTAATCTAATTGCCAAGTTATTTTTGTTCAAATATCGTCTTCGGAGATAATCAAATACTAATGATCATGCACGTGGGGAGGGAGATAATTCACCAAAACTTATGATGCGAGGGATATATATTGCATCAGAGACCCTAATTCAGTTGGATCATATGACTTTTATCCACTGCTTTTGCAACGAGTAGCTCTACAAACACAATGTTCAATGGTTAATTTATCCCGCATTTTTGGCACAAAATTAACAACACTTAAGCAACCTTGATTGGGAGTTAATCGAAACTGTTATTCGTAATTTATCCCCGTCTAGAGAGATGGATGTGACAATTTTGTTGTCAGTAAAATTTTTTTTAAAAATATTGCTCTAGCCAGTTTTTTGACTTTTCTCAACGCATCCTTAAATAGTGCTACAACCAGACGGGTATTCGTTTCTCGACTTGCCTCGTTAATAATTTTCCCTGAAATTCAATTATTTTTCAGAGCAATGTAAAATAAAGTCATGCCTCACGCGTTGGTTGTTCCCGTTTGGAACCGAAAAGAATGATTGCTTATTGTCCTTTTGCTGGTAGAAATAGGATTTAAAGTAGTAATTGTTACAATTATTGCCATGCACTTCTGATCTTCACGTGGTGGAACACGTATCTTCTGTGCTCCAGACAAGATGAGAGTAAGCTCAAATTTGGTCTCACTCCGCATGCGAAAGTAGGGTAAGTAATGAAAAACTGCATGCGGAAAGCATATACCACAAAATAGGTGGACTCAATGCGTGTAAGTTTGGGTAAAGTGGTAAAACGATGCCTATTGATCTATCCACTATTTATCCAGCACCCATTACGGAACGTGTCTGATTGTAAATAGCTATCATTTTCACATGAATTTAACGACCATAGTTTGGAGATTTTTTCCATCCAACGCTTCTTATGAGGAAACTCTCAGCTCCTGTCCATTGTCAGCCCACGGAGACCTGATTCTAGCAAGCATCCACAGTTTTTTTTACAATTTGGTAGTTTGAACGTTGTAAGATAAATGGAATAATGCTTCTTTACCAACGAAAGGTCTAACAGGTTTTGCAGGGATTTGTTGTTTCCTTATGTACAATAGATTCTCTCCCATCCACCCCTCAGACGAATAAACATCACACCGTGTCTGATAAGTCAATATGAGTTATCGACAAACTGATTAAATCTTTTTGTGTAAAAATACTGTCGATGGTCAATCAAGCACTTTACCAATTTGCCACTAAAAGTTACAAAATATCTATCGACAACAAAATAGAGATCTAGAATCCGAATCAACTGAAATAAGCGTGACACAAACTGAGAAGCAACCAGGGGGGAATTTGAAACGAACACAATGACAGTAGTTCGACTTTGCACAAGCGGAATCAAGTACAATCTTGTAGCCACTGCGATATTATGGTATAATTCTCCATCTCTCTAGGGCTTGGATAATTTAGACCCATGGTTATGAACCTCCGAACGAAATGTTCGTGTGTTTCATCAAATCATTTTCGCATCATCGTTGAGGTGCTGCTTGAAAATTTACTCCAAACATTTGCCCAGTTATTTGTGAACAATATGGTACTGGTAATCATCAAGAGTTGCGTTTGTATTTTGTTTACCTTTCGGACTGTGTTACACGAATTTAGTGTAGTTAGACTTTACTTGAGGTCGAGAGAGTCCAGAACCGTTTAATTCTTTCAAACACTGTAGACTCTCAGACGAGATCCGTTGTCTCGCGTTATGATCCGCAACACACAAATCCATCGTATCCTTGAGCACAATTGCTGATCGTGCATCATCGGTTACTAGAACATCTGAATCCAGTGATTGATTTATGAGAACTATAGTGAATAACAAATACACCCAAGCCCGTCTGAGGTCAGCTGTGACATGCGATACATAGTACTGTACCGGTCATTGAAATACCAGCCCATTCACAATCCAGCTGCTACAAGCCTTCCCACTAGTGGGGTGGGCTGGGGCCAGTTTTGGTTGATCAGTAAAATTCAAAACGAATTCTAATAAACAAACATTTCCCGTAAGAATACATCCCAAATTATAGCCTTCTGGACTAAGTGGACAGGGAAGGCGATGAACAGAGGGAAGAACAAGGAAACAGCAAGACATTTTATTGCAGTTTCTTCCGGGCAACGGGTGCAGGGAAAGTGTTTTTTTTCTATTTTGTTCCCCACAACCTGCCTTTCTCTGTCTGCCTTTCTTTTTCACGGTTCACTGACCACCACTTATTTTCATGAACATGTTTCAGGTGGTCAGGCGTCAATTTTCTTCGAATCTCGCACACAAATGTTTTACATTGACCACAAAACGCACCGTTTATTGTTCACACATCTGTCAATATTAAGGTTGGGTTAAGCTGAACACTGCATCGAAGTACTCCTCCGGGAACGAACACATGTAGGTTTACCTCAACTCTGAACAAAACTGGGACCGGGGTGGGGAGATGGAGAAGTCAAAGACAGGTGGCCATTTTGCAAGGCCAGTTTAGTTGGTCGAGCAAGTTACTACAGTCCCCATTCTGTGTGTTTTTGTGATAAGAATGTGTGCCTGTGTATGGGATAAAAAATGTGACCATTAGGGACATAATAGCAAATGCTCCTGTTACCCTCGTCGCAATGCTCGAAAATTTTGTGGAAAAACAACGGGGTTTTGCAGAGATCACATTCGAGAAGCGTGTGTGTGTGTGTGTGTGTGTGTGTGTGTGTATGTGTCATTTTCAGCTCACCCACCTCCTCTCCGTGTGTCCGTTTGGTTAGACACTTCTGTGAAAATACGGGCCGAACTTGGCAAGACTGATGAGGGCAATTGTAGAGAGTGACAGGTTTGTGACAGGTTCGATTTTGGACCTCAATTGTAACAAAACGGGATTGTCCGTGTGTATGTGTACGCGTGTGTGGAAAAGGGAACGAGAGATACA
>UZAN01041868.1:27023-50495 GCA_900618425.1 Echinostoma caproni
AATAATAATAATGGCAACAAAAATTAGCAACACCTTGCAACCTGGAGTCAACTGGAAGTGAAAAACACACTGGAACACACTGGGAACAAAGATAAAGATGGTGAACTTGATGTTTCAAGGGGTGGAGCGGGAGCAGAACAGAATGTGAACGTTCTCACTGATCTCACATCTACTACTGAGGGAAACATGGGNTGCGTGATGGTGCATGGCTGTTGTTTAAGATGACTGTGTGACGAGGGGGATGGTGGTTGGTTGGTTGGTTGGTTGGTTGTTTGGTATACACTGAGCAACTGCAATGATCAGTTGGTTTACCCAGGCACCCCGGAATGCGTGAGTACACAGCCTCCAAACACAGACCAACACGTACAAAAACTGAGTTGATTATGATCTATCAGGTCTCGACTGGACGAATGCGTGGTCGAATACGAGACTGGCTTGCATTCAGTTAGGCTATAACGGAAATACTCCATGAGTTCACAAAATGCAACTCCACAAAGCTATTTCGTTGATTAATTAACTTGCATAAAGGTATTCCTAACAGAGATGAGCGATGAGAGAACTGTACGTTTAGTCAGACGATTCCATTCGGTGTCCGTTAGACCATTTTGGATGACGTTTGAAATTCACAAGTGATGAGACATATCGAACGTTTGTCATCATCTTCATCATCGTCATTGACGTCGCCATCATCGTCATCGACCTCACCAGATGCATCGAGTCGGAAAATCGGTGCGTGCATCCACGTGGCGTCTTTTATTCATGTTAAAACAGAAGAATCTACCATTTGAGAGATAAAACCTAATCCAATGTAAGTTTTCACGTCAAAGCAAGTGGTTTTCAAACTTCTGGAGCCCGGAATCGGAATTCCACCGTTTAGATAAACAACGAAAACTAAAATTAGTCGGGTATGAAACAACTTGTGAAGGTATAGTAATTAGTCATGTATGTAAGAATATTGCATTAACTGGGTTAGTAACTATTAGTAGACGTTCGAAATTTATATCTTCTACCATGATCCTATTTTCAATAGTAATTGACTTGAATAAAGTAGTATGGTAAATTGCCTTTCATCAAGGTGAATTGGATATTTTTGGTTGGATAACTTCAACGTTAGATATTCATATATGTGAAAGACGATGGGAAATGTGTATCATTCACAACAGATACCTCTGCTAAATGTTTGGGAAAAAACCGGGAGATTTCAAAACTCAGACCAAAAGACACTACAATACTAGTTGTATGGTATATCAAAAAATATATCCAATAATTATAGGATGACTAAAGAATTCGATAGCTGGGATTTAGCCCCCACTCAATTCTTGTGCGAAACCGCTGTGAACCGCTCTATACAGACATAATAGCATCGTTATAGAGATTACCCGGAAAATTGCTATTCACGAATTACTTCATCCTATGCTTTTCAAAATACAAGCTCGTGATGATCCTGCTTCCGACAGCTACTCATTTATAACTCTTCTCGCAAACAATCAAGAAATGTAATATTTCAGTTTTCGCACTGGATTATTCGAAAACTTTGAAATCAGCCGTGAGTTTACAAAACCCTGAGCCCTAATGCTATACGACAGAAGGTTCCAAAGTATTTAATCCCACTAACCTTGTCCAGCTCTATGGAAGATCCCTAGCCATGTTGACGGACAACTAGCCTCCGAAAAAACTGAAAGTTCCAAGATCCAGCTTGCACAAATTCTGCACAGCAGCTGTCATCTCAACGTTATGGTGAATCCATATACTGTCTTCAGAACAGGAGAAACAGAGAGTTTGCGCACCTTCTGTTTCATATTAGATATCGTAGCCGGATCCGTTTGAAGACAAAAATTTACTTCTCAGACCCAATTGGTCAGGAGGTCTAAAGAGAAGACGCAGTTTAAAACCGATAGACCAATGAAGAGCGGAAGAATGTGTCACTGGCCTACATGCATATCTGATTCTGTGTACCACCTAACATGTCTGCTTGTGAATAAAAACTGTTTGCATAAAACTATGGGGACTACGTTTAATTATCTCACAGCTGACCTCAAAGGTACCAGGTGGTTGCGTTTTCTTTCCTAAATATCTACCGCTCTCGGCTGCCTGCGAGGATAACCTCAATAAGTGTCTCTGATAGGTATGCTCATAAAAACTGACACGAGTTTCCACGATTTGAAATGAAATAGTTGGTAGACAGAAAAATGGGTAACGGGTTTCGAGTACAGGTGCATTCTTATTAGATGGGCAAGGGCAAGGGAATTAGTACGGATGAAACAGAAGCTGCTGGGTTACAAAAACTAAACAACACCCCTCATTCATGAAAACACTGACTCACTACAGCTTAGTTTCGGTAATAACGAGCGAGTACAATGAAAAAGAGCATTGCCGCCTCAATTTCATACAGATCATTAAAGGCAGTGGTTCACATCCTTGTGCTTCAATAAACATCACAAGTAGATATTGGGTGAGATACATTCGAGATGGACATGAATTTTCTAATATCGAACTAGAGACGATGGGTGTAGTTTGTAAAGGTCATTCGCATGAGAATTGCTCACCTGTTCTCCAGAATGTTCTGAAACAATAAACATGTTGATTTGCTCAAAGAGAATACCACTAGACTAAGACAAGTGTTCCCGAGATTTGGAGTAGACTTGAAAGGGATACAAGAGAAACACAAAGCCACAAAGGCACAGAAACAAGGCAATTAATAAAATGAAAAGGAGCAGTTTGAAGTGGGAAGCACAAAATGACAGTCTTCTTACCTTTGTAAAATTTGCAATGATCGAGTATATTCAAAATGAGAAGCGATCTGATCAGCTGCCAGGTGTCCTAGTGGGTAGCTTGCTTGCGTTCTACTTGTGTGGTCCCGAGTTCGATCCCCAGTTGGGTTAATGGATTCGCAATGCTGATGAGTCCCAAATAGGGCAAAACAGCTGTCCAGTGCTTCTTAGCTTTTCAGTTCATGCCTCATTTATAAGACAAATTCATCATATAATCAAGTCAAATCCTCCATTCCTCTTATAATCTGTTGATCAGATAATATTAAATTGCCTGAAGAAATTTTGATTGACATATCGTAAATGGTGCTGTGGAATCCTAATATAAAACAAGAAACTTTGGTGCATTCCTTGGGCATCAAAATACCCCAAAATATTTATTGTTTGGAATGAATTTGTTTCAAGAATTTTATAGTCAAACCAGGTGAAAAGTGAAGACATACTCCATTTGCAATTGATGCATTTCACGTGTGTATAGTGTGAGGAATGATCTTAGTGCAATCTGAATTTGAATAGGCTCATCTCAACAGAAAAGTTTGAGGGAAACATCGACTTTCATTGAAGTGAAGAGGTGCACATTCAAAGTAGAATAAAGTTTTTGTGTACGTAAGGATCTAAGGAATGCACTGTCTTTGCTTTCGATTCAAGTGTACTCATACACTGCGACTCGAACACCCTGAAGTCGCCCTTGGTTTCTCCAAAACATCATAATAAAAAGCCTTCTAGATACTATAGCAAACGCAGATAACTGACAAGGCGAATTAACCGAATGAAAAAATTTCCATTCCGATGAATCGTGTGAATATCCGTAAAACATTGTTCATACTTGCGATTTTTATTACTTTTAAATTATGATAGGATATTTACTCTACTCAATAACCAATCAAAAACACTACTTGCTCTTCGAAATGCTCACATATTAAAAACAAATACATTCCTTTAAAATGAGATCGGGCTAGCTGAAACGCATGTTCTTCATCTATAAATGAGAATTCATATCCACCAAATAGTGCTTTGTAAGATTTGGAACTAAAACACATTTTGCACTCACTCCGTAAATTCTTTCGTTTGCTCAACGAAATTCGCACTGGGGTTTCTCCCCATTGTTCATTTGGCGGTAAATGTCAAACAACCAACAAATAGTGGTTGTTTTCATATTGCTATAACAGCACAATACATCTCCAGGATCCCCATAATTTTTACGATTGTTATCAATAAGACAGTCGAAGTAGATCACAAATGATTTGTATGGACCATTCCTGACACAACTTTGTCAGACCATCTCCGTTCCCAATCTACCTAGTCCCTCACTGCCTACGGCCGTTTCACCAGTTAGTCAGTCGTTGTTTCACGAACCGTGAATGAATGTTTTAACGGACACACTGTGAGCTGTCAAACAACTGCCAATCTGACATTCACGATCGATCAACAACTGTCAATGACTTCTTGTCACGTGACAGATGGCCCAGGGGTCTTGTGGCTTCAGGTAGAGCGCTGATCAGGGTACAGCTCCTCCACCAATCAGTTCGTGCATATTGTGAAAAAATAAACACCATTTCCCGGGGCGGACTGCCTTCAATAAGAAGGGATAACTGAAACTTGGCGTATCAAACAGATGAGGTAGTTGAACCAGCAACAAACAGTCCAGACCATTCCATGCAAACGCATGCAGACAGTGGTTAAATGAGAGAAAAAGAAACACAAAGGAAGGCAAAAGATTCAATAAGATTATTGAGAAGGTATTAGCTACTATTAGAAATGATCATATTACACCGTTGAGAGATACGACCAATTATATATTTAATGTTTTATGTTACTCGATGAAGCGGGTAACCAGCACTTATCCGATGTCTCGTCGAGAAAATGAAACAAAACGTCATATAAAGGATGTGAAAGAGATACTAATGGAAATCACTTAGAATTTTGGAAACCAACGACTCCCAGAAACATGCACGAAACTTGAAAAAGGGATGGATTGCTTATAATTTCCTGGTCAAGATAAAGGGCGAAATTTTTCCCAAATTTCGAGAAATTTATGGATAAATAAAGGAGTTTAAGGGGGAAATACGCCTGTACCTAGAAAAATGTTTGAGTTTTGAATCCCACTTAGTGCAGCATAAGTAGCTATCTGGAAGACCCTCGAACGTATTTTATGAAAACGAATGAAGAGATCAGGAGTATGGAGTTTTCCTTAATAGGTGCCAAAAATCATGATAGAAATAGGATGGATTGCTGAGAAAAAAGGGATTGAAGTATGCTGAAATTGCGTTCAAGTATTTTAACACTGCTTGGCAAATGGCCAAAATGATTTCAAATGTTTAGACTGTATGAAAAAGCACCGGAAAGGCTCAGCATGGTATGTTGATAGTGGTTCAATAGTTTGAGTCACTGGCATAACGTGTTGTGAACTTTGAGTTTGGAGAAGTGTAAACACTGACACAGCCACACAACTTCAGGGTTGAGCAACTGAGGCTCCATGCTACTCTATTTACCATCAAAAATATGCAGTTCGTCTGGAATATGCGCTTTACCATCCTAACTGTCAATCGGGCTACAATGTGAAAAATTCATACTTCTGATAATCCATTATCCCACAGTTTTGCACTCTTTTTTATATTTTATAATCGATGAGTGATTTTTTCCCAATCAAAAAGAAATAAGTTAACTTTTGGTACCGAATTTGATTGATCGAGATATCGTTCATTTGCCGCACCCACATTGCACTCAGGGTTTTGTGTGCAACTGAAATAGGTTTTACTCAAATAATTAATACGACAATCAGATTAAAGATCAAATGAGTTGCATTCTTAAGTGTTAGAACATTCACTTGGTGATCTTATTGATTTATTGATTTGCGCGCAGCATCCATTATACTCTATATTCACACCAAATCCTCAACACATCTAAGCAAGCGACTCAAACTACCTAAAACCTATAATTCAGATTTTAGTGAGTTCTCTTAACGGTCCCGGAAGTCTTTACCACAACAATCTTTTAAACGTTCTATTCTGTTTGATACTTTGGTATACAGAGAAAACGTCGAGTGTAATACCAATCAACAGGAACTAACCAGTCAATCGCTCATAAACAGATGCTTTCTAGGTTTTTCGACAAAAAACTATTTGAACTGGGAATTCGTCGTGTTCATAGCAAATGAAGCGCGAACTGAAAAGCTAGGAATTACTGGATAGCTGTTTCTATCTGGTTGGGTCTCATCAGCAGTGTGAATCCATCGATCCAACTGGGGATCGAACCCGGGACCTCACAAGCAGAACACAGGCATTCTACCCACTCGACCACCGGGCAGCTGATCAGACCGTGTTTATGGCAAATGAAAAGCAATCTGATCATCTGCCTGGTGGCGGAGTGGGTAGCATGTTTGCGTTCTACCTATGAGGTCCCGGGACCGAACCCCATTTGGGTCGATGGGTTCGCACTGCTGATGAGTCCCAGCCAGGTCGAAACAGCTGTCCAGTGCTTCTTAGCTTTTCAGTTCGTGCTTCATTTGCTAAATATACGAAGAGTTCCTATTTCAAATTGAACCAAATCCTCCATTACTCACTTGAAAAATAAAACTACTGCATTGTTCTCAATAAACCACAATACAAACCCATCAATGATAAAGTAATCAGTTCATGCGTTGTTCTGTAGGCCATATACTGTCAGGTTTAACGGACCAAAAAGGGTGATTTTCCAAGAAATGAGCCACAATTCACCGGATTAGTGCTCATTATTTTTTATTTTATTTCCGGAGTTGTAGGTGACCCATCCAAGGGACTCCGTCAACTAAGCTGGGTGACCTTCCCCACTAGAATAATTAGGAGCCAATTCTTACTCATGTTCTTGATAGGATTAAAATAACGGGTCCAAGCTACCTGGATACTTTTTTGGATAAACAGCTCAGAGAATTGGGCCATAAATTTTCACGCCCTTCAATTAGCTGCGTTTCATATGTATTGGTCTTTGCATAAGAATTTTTTTTCGTATTTCCCAATATTCTTTCACGCTGTTTGTACCCCGGATATTTATCTTTGCGTTTAAAGAAATAATTCTCCTTGATTTGTGTTGGTCAACTCTCATGAGCGCACTGGATCCGGATATTCTACAAACGGAGCGAGAGTTCCGGGTAACGGAATGTCGTCCATCACATAGTTCCTATTTTCATGGATGTCGGTCGTCTCGTCGGTCATTTCCAACATTCGCTCTTTGTTCAGTAAGATGGCTAACTTTGTGCATCCGCCTTCTTACTGCGTACATATATAAACGCTGGGCATCAACTCGTTTTATGATTCATTCATCCCCTTCATTATTCCCTTCATTGATGATAAGTGAATTTGTTTGTAACTGTAATTATGGGTCCACCCAATCTTTACCTTCTTTTATTCTGACAGACCTCTCTGTGACATCCGCCATAAGAAGCACTGCATTGGGCAAAGTGGGTACCAACGCCATTGTGTTTTGGTTTTCATTCGTCATGACTGCGACAAGCTAATTTCTCAATAATCATGAGCACGAAGCCCAAGTTTTTCAGTGAGATCCGTTCCATCCATGGATCTCGTGTGATGGGTACTAACTAACCTAACAGTTTCCCTCTCGTAAACTAAGGACATCAATCTCCACTAATTTTACTCTCGCATATCGCACTCTCAGAATCCTTCAACTGATTATAATATTTCCCGAAGAAGCTCCCTGTTCTAGTCTCATGATCGGTTTCTTTTCAACAAACTCTCTATTCTATTGATCAGTTTACTGGCACTGAATACAGTTTTTCAATCCATACTATCCGGTAGAAACTTTTTGTGTTCACACGAAAATAGCACACTCCCCGCTACTAAACCTCTAAGTGGGCAACATGATCGAGTCTTAACAAACAACCGCATTCAAACAGTTTGTGTTGCATATCAGAGATGAGGTCAAGAAATTCAGTGATCTATTCGCAAAGCAAGTCCTGGGATTTGGAAATGGCGGATTTTGTAAAAGGGGGTCGGATTGCTGCGTGAACGGAAGAATCGATCAAAAATCAAACAGATTGATGTGGACAGCCTCCAAACTGCATTTATTCACACCTCTGACGAGTTTCAGTCTTCGTACTCCGTCAATTGCTTGCCTAACACGAATCGAATCTCTTATGAGTTATTTCATTCTCTTAGAACGATGAAACCCACGAGTAATGTAAAGCCAGATGGTCTGCTTGCATCTGTGCTCAATCACCGAGCCGGCCCACTCAGAGAAACTCTCACATCCTTTTCTAATAAATCTGTACACGCATGTTCACTCTCCCATTCCTAGAGGCTCTTCACAATTGTTCCCCTTCTCAAATTACTTTCAGGAATTTTTCTATCCAAACATCCCATTCTTATCATTTTCTATGAACTTAAAATAACACTGAGTGCTATTCTCTCTTGTTTACAGTCTAATACTAGTGCTCACAGTGACCCTCCTTCAATTTGTTTATAGGCCAAATAGATGTATGTTAGAAGATCTGTTTTCACTAATGCATTCTATTTGTAAGTCTTTATATCGTTCCAAAAAATCCGTTCTTTGTGTCTTCCTCAACTTTTGTTCGGATTGATAAAAAAGATGTTGATGTGGTTCTAAGTCAAGATACCTCAAACCTGTCTGGTATGGCATTAGAAATGCAAACATTGTCACATGCATTTGGTCTTCATCAGACTGCTTCTGGATACACCTAACGCAATTTTGATCTTCATGATCTGAGTATCCACTGGAACCCTCGTTCATCTCCTTGGTACTCGTAACCAAAACACACACCAACCCCAGACACTCAAGAGTCACGATGGGTACTAATCTACGGCATTTATTCCATTTTTAAACCCGTATTGTTAAATTACTACGTCAATTATCCACCCGGTTGTGCAAACTGAGAGTGAAACATACAGCTATATGGTCTTTTGTTTACCCGTCAAACTTCACAGTGCCCCTGTGACTTTCTCTTTTCTACATAAAAAGAATTTCATTATTATTCACCGCGGCTTGGCAATTATTAATCATATTTCCCTTATTCTCATGAGAACTCTGCCCATGACCGTCCTAACGACCCCAGTCATCCGATCAATCCCGATCTACCCACCCGAGATTCCAATACCACAACTAAATGCACTTCTACTCCTTAGCATCCCATATAAACATGTTTTGTAATTCAATAGTACCGTGTTCGGTTGGAATTCTAATTGACGAGAAGAAAGTCCGAAAGAAACTCATTGTCAAAGCGTGCACGAGTCATCCCTCGCTATTGCCCTCCGAAGAAAAACTAGTCATACCAATAAAACGATCACAATTTAATGTGAGTATTTCTTCTGTGAAGATTATGGATATCAATATCAATACAAAAGGCGAACCCAACTTTTACAGGTTAAAACCGGATTAGGCGGTTGAGGTAAGATATCAAATTGTCTGAATTGTAATCAACCGGTAACCACAGAATTGGTCAATTGATCGAAGAAGAACACGTTTATGCCAAAGGAACTAACAGAAGATAACCTGAAAGATCTGACAAAAAACCAATAATCGGACACGAAAAAACACTAGATTATGACAAGAAATAACGAGTGCATTCATATATGAAGACCCTTGCCCCTTATGAGTTAGTTGTAGATCACCGAGAATAAGACATATCGGAGGAACTCACACACTCGGTCCTTTTGAGATTCAGATCGAATTAAATGGACCGATGTCACTTCCTTTTTCAGTAATTCATAGGCGTCGGATTGAAATGTTTTCCTCACTATTGGATTCTTTTTTATTCCTGTAGCTGCCCCATTCGGTGATTTTATCGATAAATGTGTAATTTTTGTCCCGTAGCACTGATTACTAGACAATTAGTGCTGTTCTCAATTTTCCTCGAACAAATTGTGCCAAGGTATGTGTCCAAGAGTCTTGCAACTGGTTGCTTAGCTTTTATGTTCGGTCCTTCCGAGATTTATGCTTTCTTTAGAGAGCATCATTCATTGCTGGCACCATACTTGAGCCAGTTCAAAATCGACTCCGTTAGTTAAACTTGATCGTGCCACAGAGTCTGCAATTTGTTTCATTTATATTTCGCTTTCTAGAGATTTATCAACTCGATAAAAAAAGGAAGTTTGAAACTTAGATAAATACGTAGCCAGACTAAGTTTTAGAAAATTGGAAAGGATCCATGATTGTGCAGGGCTTGATGTATAAAATCACCTAATCTGTCCTATCGTCTGTGAATTGTTGCCTTCTACCTCCAAAACTGCTTCAGGATAAATCATCGTTTTGAAATTACGGAATCGATTATCATATTGGCATGGGGCACTTGGATAAATCTGTTTTTATGAGAATGGTACAGGATGCTAATAGAGCAAGCGGTAAATTTCATCGTGTACGGAACAAATGAAACCGGTTCGATCCTCCATTGGGTCAATAGATTCACACTGCTCAGTGGCCCAAACGGGTCGAAGCACGGTGCTTCCTAGCTTTCCAGTTCTGACTACCACTATACTAAAGTTGATGAATTGAAATAAAAGTGAATTTAGATGTACCTAAAGCTTGCAACGATAGGTTCTGCGGCAGATTTATAGGCTAAATGAAAAACGGTCTCAGCAGCTATCCAGTGGTCAAGTGGGTCGTGTGCTAGCGTTTTACCTGTGAGTTACCGAGTTCGATCCCCAGTTGGGTGGATAGATCAGCACTGACCCAACCAGGTCCAACCAGCCGTCTAAAGCTTCCTAGCTTTTTAGTTCACACTTCCATTGTTCCGTGCATGAATAAATTCACCATGAAATGTGAGTAAGGCCACCTTTGGTTTATGAGAGGAAACGTCTAACAAGTGAGGAAATACTGAAGCTCATTTAAGCTCATTTGGTGGACTCCGGTGAATTCTAAGGAAAACCCGTCGGGGTTAGTCAGTTTACGTGCTAACTGGTAGTGCCATATGCCTCTGTAAGTTGGATGAGTAATTCGAATCTGAAAAGATCAGTGCTATCGTTGTGTCCGCGTAGCTCAGCTGGTGCAGCGTGCGCCGTACAAAAGCTTAGGCGGCATACATGCCTGGGTTTGAATACCACCGAGGCAACTGAAATTTTCACAATCGACAGAAAAATTCTCCAAATCTCCCAAACAACAATTTGAACAAATAATGCATTGTTGAAACGATTGATGAATGAAAATGAAGGTTTGAAAACGGTGTTAAAGTTGTTTCAAAAAGCTCCAAATGTGGTACAGAAAAAAACAATAGGTGTTTTGTCGTACTCAGAATCCAAAGACAGCTCAGAGTGCAGTAAGCGAAGGACCGTCTCACGCGGAATGAAGAATAGAACGGAATGCTTTTGATTCATGAACCAAGTTCACCGTGAATGGATCAGATGAACTCTTATACTACTGACACAATGTCGACAGTCAAATCATGTTTTGCATTGTACGCAATCATCGTTGCGGAGCTATAATGGTAATGATGGGGTACAGGAATCTTTCTTTAAGTTGATTGACAATTATCATATCATAACCCAGAGACGGACCAGATTCGGAATAAAACTTTATGTTTGGGGATGTACGTACAGAGAGGAGTGAATACGAGAACGGAGCTCGTGGATTTAATGCATATTTCATAATTTTGGATAGCAGATAATGCTCCTGGTCGTGCGGTATCTTGTCAATAAACTTACCACAAACATTGAAACGCTTGAGAACAGAAAAACCGAAATTACTCTATTGATTTTACTATATCTGTATACAAGTTCAAGGGAGCTGGAGAACAAGGTGATACATTTTTTCTCACCAACCAGAGATCAATAAAGGAGAACAGGATGCAGCTGATCAAGAATAAAAGCATAAGGTTATGCGGAACGGCCAGTTTTTTCAAGCATGCATGCATGAAACCAGATTCTAAGAAAATCATTAAAAATGCTGTCAACATTGACAAACCAGCACACATTATGGGTGAGAGTTGCACCGAGGTATCTAATAGAATCACATATGGGGATGGATCAGCGAGATTACCTGATGATTTAAGAGGGCGGCTGTCGATTTTGAAACTAAAGGAAACATAGATACACCTACTGATGTTAAGCACAATAGTTTGGGGGCATGGACCAGTCGAGAATTTAATTGAGGCTTTCTCGGAGGGGCGGCGACTGCTGATTTTCGAGGACTCTGATTCTGCATCAATACATAAAGTAAACTGGGTCCCACGGGAGAAGTAGCGGATTAAAAAATCCATTATCAAGGGTTTTAGACCCTATTCAAACAGACGTTCGATTAGCATTATTTGATCGAAAGAATCAAAGGTGTTGACATAATCACATGAGCGGTGTCTACACCTTTGCTTAAAATGGATGCAATAGATTGAATGATGCGGGTAGCAGCTTGCAAGGTGCATAGATTGGATTGGTAAGCAAACTGGAGGGGATCGTGGGATTTACATGGGTATATCATGCGATACAGGAAAACAATTTCAAAGGCTTTCATGATATATATGAACAGGTAAATGGACGATAATATGACGATCATTTTTGGGGACTGGTTTGGTTCTGGTTGAATCAAAAAAATCGGGAAGCGTTCCGGATGATTAACACGTTCTGAACAGTTCACCAATTGGTGTTACAAGCTGTTCGGCGAATGTTTTCGATAAATGAGGTTCTAATTAATCGAGACTACAAGCTTTGTTAACATCAAGACTTGGAGAACCTCTTCCGGAGAAACGGTGTAAACGACATCATGGGTTGGAAAAAGATTTGGGATGGGGCGACGACAGGGAATGGAAGATTTAGTTCTTCCACTTTTCGGCAAGAAATGATGCATGAGCCACGGAGTTACCGCATGGAAGACCGAATCTCACGACAGGTTCGATCACCAAAAACGGAATACATGTACATGTTTTAACTCAACCCTAATGGAAACAAACAATTCTTTAATATATTTGCTCCTACCGGTCATGTAAGGCTCTCTCTTAATGGGGGAGGAAACTTATTAGATGGAATATAAATCGTTTCAACAGGACAACACTGGTCATAGCAACAATTAAGCTCATCTGTAAGATACTTGTAATACGAAGAGAGTTGATTATTGGAAAAACAGAGAATTCGAAAGGAGAAGCGAAGTTCCTTAGCCTAATCAAATTCCAAGAGCAAGAATTTATCTTCCTTAGAGTACCGGAAGCTGGTGGGGAATCAAGGCAATGATTAATTTTACAGTATATTCTGGGGATAAAGAATAATGGTACGTCGGTAAGACGTGCTAATTAGAGCTCGCTTAAGAACGTGAAACGAATCAGTATCATTGCCATAGAAGCCACCGAGATAACCACTAATTCTGGTCTGGAAATTTAAAAGGTTCCATAAACCTAGGGTGATAAGAAGGAAGTGTCAAAGCGATTAAATGACTGGTTTATAGGGATAGCAACTGACGTTTATATGGAATCAGGTACATTAAGGGCGGGTGTATCAGAGGCAATAAATATATTACATATACATATTCAAAAAGTAAGTAAAATGAAACCTGCTGAGAAAGCGGGCTTGTAACGAATGGAAGTATAGTTTATTTTGCTAGTTGAGAAAGCACGCATTAATTGAGTCTTTTTGCATCAACTTCGATTGACAGAGGAGACCACTCCGCCACATTTATTGTGAAATTCACAATCTGGTCTCTTTGGGACATTGTCAGTGTCCGAATTTAACCAACTTTCTTGGAGTAAACTGGCACTTCTGCATTGGTTTTGATGCATCACACCCTGAACATCATCGACTTCCACCATAAACGAGTGAATGTTACTTGAAGCAGTAGGCACAATCCTCATTCTGTTGATGGTACTTCGCCTCTGTGCAACCCACCAACCAGCTCGATGCTTATGGTGGTGATGTTGACTCCTATTTCTCAACCGTTTGTAGCTATTCCTCACGAAATGAGCAACAGAAACCGAACTTTGGAAGTCAGACTCGAAAACACAAAGAGAATTCATCATAAAGGAACCGTAGGACAGCATTTGATAGTGAGAATTTAATGAATTAATTTAAAGTGTAAAATGAAGTGTTCGGTAGAAATTCGTATAAATAGTTCAATTTGAAAAAGGCACTACCAAATTCAAAGGCCTTGCCGTCATACTCACGTGGCTTTGGTTATGCTCCCCGCCCCCGTGATGCAGTTCATGCCATAAACCGAGGAATTGACTGTCGGAATATTGAACGACATCCACGGTGTTATTGCTCAATCGATTTNGATTTCTTTGTTCCGTTAGAATTTTGAAAGCTACTTCAGTCCCGGGGTCAACTCGTCAGATTGTCTATTGTGCCCCTCCCCCGTTCGTTGTTTACCGAGGCATCACCGATAACATGCAATAACCTGATTATCGAATGAGTGAGACTGTAATACTCCTAAACAACACAGTAACACCACTTCTCTTCTGTGCACGAAATTCGTCTGGCACAACATTCCCTAATAGAATGTTGAATGAAAAACTGAATTCCGGTACCCTGATTCATCACCCCTTACCGTGTGCGCACACATGAGGAAAGCAAAATGAAGAAAAATGTGCCAACGCAGGTCACAAGACTGTGTGATAAGGCATCCATGCACAAACTCATTATCATCGTTTGAGATACGATTCGGTCCACACTTGTGCTCAAATAGGCTTGAATCGGCTACTTTTTGAATAAGTTAATTAAACCCATCCATCATTATCGAGGACGTTTACTGTTTTCATTTCCTGCCTGACACCACAACGACATCTCAGACCCCGGGTGATGACGAGGGTGAAGGTCATCACACTTGGGGTGTCGTTCTTGGCGGTAGCGATGACTTTACCGACCACTGATGAGACTATGGTTGTGGTTCAATACAGAACCTCGAAGTTAGACCTATGAATGCACCACAGTTTAGGTCACTAGTCCCGTCCACATTATCTTCCTCCTCCTCCTCTGCCAAGCGGTTCAAATCTACTTTTCCGACTGAGAAGTTACTCGTTTTCAGGCCTCATTAGATTGTTATTGTGTTGCGGTAACAACACGAGACATGTGAGAATCAGGGAAAGTACAACAAAACGAAACACAATGAACGGTTAACACAAACAACATGTCGCCATCACCAAATGTTACAAATTCTATTCCCCCCTGTTCAAACCCTGGCGGTTCCTTGAAGCGAAAAAATGAGGGTCAGATGGCACATGTAGCTCACATTGATTGGGAACAATGATACTGTCTATCATTAACTATCGTGCAGCCACTGATGATGAGGATGATGATGACAATCAACTCACAATGACAGGCAGTCAGGCCAATTGAATGATTGGATGTGCTGACTATTGTAACTGAAAATAGATAGATGATTGATAGACTTGTGCCTTTCGCACCACCGGTCCTCATCGTGTTTGGACAGGTGACAAAATGAGAATAGATCCATCAGTCACACACGCACACAGGCATACACTAACGATTCATGTGGCTTTCTGGCTACGAACTATCGCTCCCTCTTCCTCCAGTCTCCCCCTCCCCCTCCGCTCAAAAAAACCCTCAAGGGTAGATGAGGCCAGTCCCGTTTCTGTCGTGTGGTCCAAATGCATGTGCACAGGTGGGCTTTAAGCAACGTAAATCAGCCGTATCAGCAGCCCAAACAGCTGTACACCAAGCCCGGACAATATCTAATGTTGACTTGTGACGAGGTGGGCGGGCAAGTTAGCTAAATGAATGGATGGATGGGTGGCTGGGCGAGCGATTGAATGAATATAGGCTTTGGTGGGAAATGATGAGGTTACGGGTATTTCAAGGCTCAGTTCTGTCCACACGTGGGCACAGGTCAAACAGCTTCAACACTTTCGCTAATGCCAGACCAAAACAACAACAACAACAACAGCAACAACTTCTACTACTACCACTGTCTGCAAATAATGTGTGTATGGGGATGGGGGTGCGGCAGATTTGAGATATTACATCTGGTACAGCGTTAGTTCACAGCAAACATGACAATCGATTTGGTAAACTGGAGAACCGGGATAATATGTGAAATCCGTAGAAAAGTGTGATTCCCAGCTGACCGAAAACAGCCCGGGTGATTTCAAACGAGTGAACGAAAATTCTGATACGATGGTAAAGTCATAATTGGTGATAAAGAACAATTTCACTTGCATATTACCTTGCTTCTCTTATGTGTTAACGTCTTGATGATTTGAACCTCTAACCAGCGAGTTGGACAGGATCAGGTATTGGATTTAAACATAAACACTACTACTCAATGTAATTTGATTGGTTCTCACGATTTCTGTCACTGTGTGTGTGCTCTTGTCCCGTGCACAATTTTCACATCGGGCATCCTTTGGGGATACGAACTTCACACGGAATAGTGTAGTTTTGGGGTACGTGATGCGTTTTAAGTGCATCCTGTGAACACAGATGAAAAACTACATCGTGGAGTCATTTACCGCGCGAAGTCAAAATTGTCAAAATGAGTCACAGATTAGGGAAAGATATCTGGAATCCGAACCGAGACACCAAAAAAATATGAATTTGAAGAAAAATATCTGAGAAAGCGAGAAAAACACCTTTGACGCGCTGCATTCAAAAAGTGCATCAAATCTTGCAAGCACCGGAATATTGATTTTATTTTCATGTATAGCAATTGCTACTGCTAGTAGTAATGTATCCGTGTGTCAGTATCTCCGAGACTCCAGAATAGTTTAATTCTGAATGGCTTAAGTCAATCACTTCTTTGTACTACTGCAAATGGGCACTACACATTGAAACCAGCAATATTAAAACTAATGGTTCCATTTGAGTCCACCTAGATAATATATTTGACCGCGACATAGTGATAACGTCAAACCCTACGGTTCACAGAACGCTGCAGAAATTACCTAATAGTTCTTGCTCCCGTCCCCTCACCCGGTATAACACAACCTTTTGTTGTTATCATTTGATAAATACTTATTAACCAATCAACATTACAACGTGGTTTCTATATAAGTATGCATGTAACTGTAAATGCCTGAAGTTAGTTCACATTAACTTGGTGTTCTGATTGTTCACTAGAAGTTTACCGTACATTTTTAACGCAGATCCGATATAAAACTGAATGTAATAATGCAATATTCAATGATAAAAGCTGCATCTTGGACGGCCTCGTAGGATTAATCCGCCTCTGGCATAAAGTGTGGGAGAGCAAGCTTGATTTCAGTCATCAAGCTTTCCGCAGTGGCGCTTCTTCTATGGTTCACGAACGGCAAAACATGAGTGACAGTTCGCGACCAAGATACAATGATTAGGTATGATACAAACATACCGAGGTTCATGCTTCCGCTACATTTAGACCACCCCTGCCATAAAAAATTGAAAAAATACGGAGGTACACTAAAAGGATTTTATGTGCTTTGTGTATTGCGTGAGATGCAATTAAGGCTACCCAATATTGCCTGAAAATCAAACTTTTTTTGAGAAATACAATGGCTTTAATTTCTTACCCGAACAACGCAGAGGTTTGACATGCATTTTATTGACCTCTTTAAAATATGCCCTACCACAGTTCCCACTCATCAATGATTTTTGTGCTCAATTACGCAGTAATGGGACAATATCGATTTCCCTCAGGCGACGGAGCGCACTCGGAATGCCCGAAACATTCACCATAGAATTTGAACCGAGGTTTCGGTCGGAATGGTCGAGTGTACGCATGTTACGAAACAGAACCGTCAGTTTGCATTCGTTTCCTGTTCCCTGTTATTGTTTTTTTGTGGTAGGAACCTATCAGCCTTCTCATGGCATTGATTCGGATACGTTTTCTGGTTGTCAACCTTGTACCACTTTGGGTGGGCAAGCAAACCATGCAATGTCATTTTCGAGTGATCCATTCTGATTGTAGGAAGTCTCCCAGTCATCTTCACATAGTTCAAAGCGGACATGCACAAATGAGCGGAGATAGAAAGAGCTGCAGTGTTAACTTCCGCATCTATTCTGACACTATGAAAACCGGAACATTCTGTTTCCCCTTTACCATATTTGCTCATCTTTTAAAAGATGTGGAATCTGATGAAGCAGTCCTGGAGAGGTATGCAGAAATACGGATGCTCTTTATAGCTACATGTGGAGCGTTTGAGTTTGAAAACTTTCCTCTTCTCTCGTGTTCATCAATGCACACGATTTAAACGTATTGAAAAATAAAGCTGGGAATGATAAAAAGTTAACTTACAGTTTCAAGAGAGTAGTGGTGTAGAATAAAAGTGATACTGATTTGATTGTTCATTAGTTGGCCTTTATTTTCACAGACACTTAATTAGGTGATGACACACGCATTTGATGCAACGGTTCCAGAGTTCGAACCCCAAACGAACTTAGGGGTATATGCTGACGATAAGCTGTAAAATGAGCACAACTCCAGTTCAATACTTTTTGCGCTCAAAGTTGACTGGGTGAATTGGGGATTGGGCGGGAAAGTGAGGTGCGAAGCGAATACTAAGGGCCTTTCGATTAATTGGTTTTCTGGTGCATATCGAATCCGTCACTCTATTTCATATTTTGTATTGATTCGTTATAATTTCGTCTGCCAGAAGCGGTTTTTGTTAAGTTCAAGAAAACTGAAAATGTACTATCAGACTGGTCTTTCTTCCATTCTGTCCTGCAAATATACCCCCAGTGGAATGAAAACAGATTTATCTTATCATATCCAATTTGATAAGCTCCCTGACCATCTTATCGACAAAGCAGACTCTTCTGGGTCACTCTAGATGATCTTCCGGGGTCTAATTAAGTTGCAAAGGTTTACAGATTGTCTTTGTTTAACACACGAGTTCAGGACAGTACAATTTACCTAAAATCTAATCGATTACATTCTCTCTCTCCAAACTCTACATTGTTCATCATTATTTTGTCCGTGTTTCGAATAAAAGGCTTTCGCTATTGTTTTCACAGCAACCTCCCCGCTCCCGGAAATTTTCGCTATAAATACAGTAGTATTACCAGAGAAGTTTTAGGTGACATTCTTCTTTGCAAGTATTTGGATGTTTACGACAGGTTAATAGGAATCACAGACTGTGTCAAAACCCTGACCACATTCCGGTTTTCAGCTGTGCTCCACAAACAAAGATCCACCAACGGGGATAGAGAGAAAGAGAGAGTAGTACTCGGTATATTACCAGAACTTTGATTAATCCGAAATCAATGCCCACTTGTCTTAACGAATTATGATTGGAACAAGGATTTCCGCTACACCATAATGCGGCATTGATTGAAGCTTCTCTCCATCTCCAATTCACTCCCCGGGGGCTCAAAAGCCATATCTTGAGTCATTGACAAACTACTGTATTCAAAGGGAGTGGTGGAGGATTTCTGTTATATCGCATGATGAATATTTTCTAGACGACCGAATTCTGTCTCCCTCTCTAACCCTACACACTTGGTTCTGGCTGCCCATCCACCCCATCCCGGTTTTTATTGACCCATCTAGCTGAGTAGGAAACCAGATAACGACCAGAAAGAAAAGATATCAGTATCCGCCTATATAACCTAATCTCTTTTCACATTTCAAAAGTGATGCAGCTACTATGAACGGTACCCTCAATTTGGTTTGCTACACTTTTTTCAGCATCACTCTCTGGATCATCAATATTTCATCTTGCCTTCATTGTGATTTCTTCAATTTGTGGTACCATTCATGATCGTATTTGGTCCTGTTCGAACTGAATATTGCACTCCCACTGAAAACAACACTGAGTAAAACACAACTTTCAAGAGAATATTTGAGGAGCTAATCTGATTCCTGAACTGACAAGTTTGGAAACTCTTTACAACCTGTTGTCCTTCGTCAGTAGTGTGAATCCATCGACCTCACTGAGGATCGCAAACGCGAGAACTTACAGGTAGAATGCGACCACACGACCCACGAACTGTTCGCGTGCTTCTGTTATATCTCGCCAAAACTATCATCGAACCTGATCCTACGATTCGCATCTCAACGATACCAGCTAAACGAAAGTTGCAGGCACTGTCAGTGTGCACTGGTAATGCCAAGCAAACGTAAACCTTCAGTGGAAGGGTATACGATCTGGATAAACGATCGCCTGCTTGTGTTGGTTGTTGGTTTGATTGAGTGACAGTTTGTTGAACACCCTGGACGCATGGATTACGTCCTAAGGATGTGAGATTCGTCCTGTTGAACACTGTCCCGACCCTTATCGGTTATATTCTCAACATAATTGGTCCTTTAGACTTTAATTAGCCAAAAGATTCGATTTTGAATCCCTGAGGAATCGTTTTCTTTGGTTTGGACTACCTGACCTGCTGTCTTGAGCAAATCATGTGCTGCAATCCATTGTTTTAGGTTTCTTCCGCCATGTTCGAGTTGGCACAATCTGAAACACAACTGGAGAATTTTCCCGGAAGTAAACGACGGGTTTTGCGATTCTTGACTCAAGTATGTGTAACTGTTGCTACTCTATCAGTTCGATGTTTACGTATACTCCGTGATATTCAGATCATTCGCAATCCGTGAAAAGATGTATTACTATGGTTCTATTCACCTCAAACTCTTGTAATCCGAATGCATACATTTTGCCTCATTTAGTCTTGCTTGCAGTATTGTGTTCTTCGTTCACGTTTATTTCGTGAAATAATTACTTTAATTTTCTCAAATTGCACATCTCGAACTCTGCGGTCAGGCGCTTGAATGACCTACTTAAGCTGCAGTGCAAAATCCTCCGGAATACTGTACGAATCCAGTTTCTATCTCAATGTGTCCAATCTAAAAAATATTCTGTTTAATTTTTCAAACGTCTCCGTGGTCTTCGCGTCCGTGTGCTCGCAATCTGAATAGATTGACAAAGTGCCACATGGATGATTCGAACCAGAACTTGCAGGTTTTACAAGAAGTTTATGCTAAAACTGTGTCCATCTTAAATGAGTTCAATTTAGTTTGCCGGATAAAATACCATAACCTTTGTGCCAATATGATTCGGAAAATGCGACGAAATTTGTAAACGAAATTCGAAAGTTTGCCGAAAATGTGGGACCTAGATCCATGTTTCCGGAAAACCCTGAACAATCTGTGCGTAATTTTTCGTCCATCCAACTAAACAATCTCCAAACTGAAGCACTGTCATGTGGTCTACGACTTTGTGTTTCCCCGCAAAAGATTAACTCAATAGAGTCGCGTACACAATTTGAATTATTTCTCGACCAAATAAAACTGTTTACCCCACGCTCACAGGATTCGATCAGTTGGCTAAAGGCAAAGCTGGCTGATCTTGAACAACAATACCGAATGATACCATCGAGATAACAGTCCGCTTTGACAAAACAGCACAGTCTGAAATCAGACACGGAGTTGGCCGTACTTCCACTCGACAAAGGATCTGGTACCGTTGTTATGGAGATGACCGAATACGAGGGTTAAATGTATTTATTACTAGGTGACGAATCAAAGCTTGTGCCTGAAGAGAAAAGGCCACAGGATCCTCGTGAAATTGAAAGGAAGATATCATCAGAGATACAATTTTTACTGCAAGGAGATTTCATCAATGGAACCACCGCCAGAAAACTCAAACCAATCGATTATCAAGCACCACAAATGTACGTATGGGTTGCCAAAGTGCATAAACCTGGTATACCACTTCAACCAATAATGTCCATGCGAAATTCTTCACAACACAATATGGCTAAGTGGCTAGTTAAAATACTAGAGCCGGCAAGAAAATCCATTGCAAAATACTCCTTGAAGGATAGTTTTGAACTTACAAAGGTTCTGGATGAGCTAAACATAAATGACTGTCATATGGCATCTTTCGATGTCGTTTCTTTGTTCACCAATGTGCCTGTTGTGGAAACTATACAAATCATTTGTGACCACGTGCTGGAGAAACAAATTGAGTTGGGCATTCCCCTTTTTGTCCTGGAGCGCCTACTTATTCTATGCACAACGGATGTACACGTCAGTTTCCGAGCTGGGCGATTTATACAAGTCGATAGCGTGGTTGTGGGCACCCCGTTGGGACCTATTCTAGCTGACATATTCATGGCTAATCTGGAGAACAAAGCCAGTAAGACACTAAACGGTATTGTGCTCCACAGTAGATACGTTGATGACACGTTGATAATCACCCGAAGCACCAGAGAAACTGAGGAACTATTAGCTGATTTGAAGTCAATTCACAAGAATATCACACTCACATTTCTAGAAATACTTATTGGGCGAAGACCAGATGGAACTATCTCAAGGTCGATGCATAGAAAATCCAAGTAGACCAGCTAGTATATGCTTTTTGAGAGTTTTTCTCTAATCCAATACAAACTAGGTCTCGTGCGCACCTTGTTTGATAGAGCTAGGAGGTCGAGTACTCCGAACAATGTGGAGAATGAGCTAATTTGGCTCAAGGAAACTCTAAAGCTCAACGGTTACCCAGCGTGGTTTGTACAAACATACAGTGTAAAAGCCGAACTCAAGACCTCGGGGAGGACAGCACCAAAATGTGACGTTCTCATTCAACTGCCGTTCAAAGGTAACGATGGAGGCCAATTTGTATGGACACGGTTGGTGGCATCGGTAGCCTGTACATATTTTGCTGCAAATCCGGTTATTCGCCTCACCACAACCCAGATTCCGAAGCCCTTGGTAAAATCATCACTCCCTCTGTCCACCAAATCATACGTAATCTACGGAAGGACTGATTGATCACGTCACTTGATTCACGCATGCCTTAGATCTTCGACATACGATGCTGTTTAAATTTAAAATTATATCCCGTCCAATACAAAATTCAAGCCACTCAAAACAAGCTTTAAATTATCGGTAGTGCCGTGAGTTTCATCGGCTCGAGAGAACAGTTTAACCATTCAGAAAACTCACACTCTCAGACAAATTCTCTCACCTTCTCTATGTCGTCTCGTATATTTCACTCGGTAAAACCAAGACGGAAGCCAAAAACGTACAACCGACCTGAGTATGCATCGAAAAGCATTTCTCCGGTGCAGATACGAGTTATTACAAACAACAGTGACACCAAGGACAACAAATTGAAAGAATGGAAAGATGACAAAACGATGAAAATGAGGTAGAGCTGTTCACCCCCGTCGAAACGGGGAATCACATCGTTGAACAATTCCCACAAAGTTCAATTCATTACACTGGACAGGAGTATAGCACAGTAATGGGCAAGTGGGCTCGTCCTTATTGCTTCAAGGAATGTAGTCGAATCATGTACATAGGAAATGCTTCCACTTTTACTCATACGATCACAATACTTCCTCTCTCCCTTTGGCCCCCTCGGTCTGCAGAGTTCAACAGTACTCAATCTTAGCCCAAACCGATCCATCGAATAACGGTATTGGGGAAGCGTCATCGCACAGTTCTTCGTAGACGAGACCAGGAGAAAATTCATTTGAAGCACATTTGAAAAAATATCTGAAAGTATACGATATTTGAACAGGTATTTCAAATAGGACGCATGGAAGATGAAGTAGAATAGTAAAGTTGACGGATGTGATACAGTTATTCGCATGCTAAGAGCTGAAATGTATTATACAGACGATTATCACCCGAAGACAAAAAGGGAACACCAGACTCATGAAGTCGTTTCCATAGCGTTGTTATTGATGTCACTTTTTTACATAGTAGAAGGAAAGAGTCACGTAATTATTAAGACCTACAGTTTCTTTTTATTACTTACCTAAGTGTAATGAACAGCAGACGGGGCGAACCCCATAGTCACGAGGACCTGCTGTTCAGTGGTGGAAACCGGCAACCTAAGCCCTGGGAC
>UZAN01041869.1:0-16116 GCA_900618425.1 Echinostoma caproni
TGAGCAAGCAGTTGACTGCCACAAATTACTCTTGATGGTGCAAAACACCAAATAGACCGCCTCGGCATGCAATTTTTGTCAAGCCAGGTGGTAGGTGGAATAAAAGAAAGGGTGGTCAAACTAAAATTTGGTATTAGGGTATCAAAACCCTAATCAGGGAACTTGCCTACACGGGTCGCGTTCGGTTTACTGAATGGGAATCTCAAGATTGGTGCAATACACGATGAGAGATAGTGATATCGATGAATGTCGTCAGCGGTGGCGTTTGTGCATCCATTCATCGTCATTGCAACCTTAGGTTACATCAGTTCTCTATTTTTGCCTTCACCCCGATGCTCAACATTCCTATCTTCCTGCTTACCTTTCATCCTAATTGGCAGTCAAAAGGTAGCAACCAAAACCTCACCAATAAAATGTACGGTTAATAGACGTTCGAAATGAACTGAAACTGAATCGGATTAGCAGTAACAAATCTGAACTCCTGATGCTTTTGTCGTGTTGAAACCGCAGTGCCTTGGTCTTAGGAGAATGACAAGTAGATACATTTTGGATAACCGTTTGGAAATGAGCGGAGCGCAAATGACAATGTGTTTCTGCTCCAGAACCCGTCCCCTTCTCCCTCCCCCCCACACACACCGCCTCTGGTCCGGATGTCCGTTGGTCGTCTGAGCGCGTTTGTTCAGGGTCTGTTGATTCTCACGAGTCCCCGCTGCTTCCGCGCATGCACGCACATACGCAAACGCTGGTATCTCACTTCGACGGAGTTGATGAAAAACAACGAAACACAAACGCATCTGGGATTGAGAATCGAACGACACCATCACCACCACCACCATTGTCGCCCCAGCGAACGATAAACCTCATCGAAACAAATGCAGCTACACAAATCCAAACCCATTCGACCAGATTGGTTTCTCTTTGGGTTTTGGTCGGTCGATTGATCGACTGCGAGCAATGTTGTTTGCGTGCACCAAATACTTTCTTCTTTTCGACCGACTCCCACGCGATGCACCAAGGACGAGGGTGAGCGAGTGAGTATGGATCCATTCGAAAACGGCACAGAAAACAGATAGTTCACTGGTGAGGACCTCTGTGCTGACTTACCGTGCTGCAGATGCACCATGCTGCAAATTCACCGCGCTAGAATGCTCGAATGCAGAATCCGGTACCTGGGAACGATCGGAGAGCAGTCGAGAATTGCAGGATGTGGCATCTGGAAAATCAGACAAAGAAGATAAAACGATCAGACTGAGATTATTAGCAGCGAAACATTGCATTTATTCACAGAATGATAAGATAAGAAACTGAGTCTGATTCGGCCTGGGCCTGCGCGAGAAACCAAAGTGGAATTTATGTTCCAGAATGATTCGAATTCTCCGTGTGACTCCCATTCGGGAACGACGGATTCGTGCTCAAATCCACGCACAGATTTGGCATTACCTTCTCATATTTAGTCGTTAAATTTCAATGTAGCTGCGTGCATCTACGGAAAATAATAAACATTTCAAGTATTAGATTTCCAACAAATCTAAGCAGTACTTAGGTGCGTGTGTGCAGATAAGTCTCTTTGGTTTCATAATTTAGTTTCAAAAAACAAACAATACCTTATCCCTTTATATATATCCAAGTTGCCTTGAAAAAAACGTTTTCTTGGTTCATGTGAACCGAGTCGAACATTTCGTCAACAAGGTATATTGAATTGTGCGACTCACGCAAAATGATGGTCCTCTCAGCACATCACCAAACTGTAGCTAAGAGTTTTGAGTAAGTAACGGATATTTTCCACTAAAATATTTTTAAATAGCTGTTGCGAAGTCTCACCAAACCACATGCACATGCACAGCCAAATGGCATCCAACAATGCGATTATGACGATTTGTATGTACAGCATAAAACAATGAGTTTTCGCCACTTCAGGGCTTGTGCTAAGCCTTTGATACACATCATCTCATCTTACTTATGCCTCAGTCAATGCATTCCTTGCTGAATCCAAAATCTACAAACACGCGATGCTCAAAACCCCGGAAGGAAGACACATTAAACAGCGACTAAACAATTTCGAGCAAACCGGGTCGAATCGGATACGCAGCGCATGTGAGTGAACAAACCTTGGAACCGAACTGCTACAAATACCAATTTATGGTTTAGGAGAGTGAAACCTGTTGAGAAAACCAGTCCTCGACAAGCATTTAAACAGCTCCTTCCACTGTGGGGTCCAAATCAAATTATCTCCCTGGTACAAAGGAAAACACACTAGTCAAGAAGTACGCATAATAGCCGAGTCCTGTGTAGCTACCATCAATTAGTTTGTACTTTCGTTGTCTGTCTGTTTGGAATGATCACATTCGGTACGATTGAAAACAAGATCCGGGAAGTGAGACTGTTGATGAGAGAACTACCAGATGGGGGAACTGAAATATGTTTCAAAATTAGCGCTGTTTGCAGTCAGACTGATTTCGGATTTTTTCGATAAAATTGAAAGCAACTACACTCCCCGTTTTTGGGATCAGAAACGAATTGATTTGTTATTACCTGATACTGACATGTGAAGAACAGGTATCTGACTTTAATGAAGTGACGCAAAAAATCATACCTATGCAATTGTTTGGTCGATGAAATCACCGGAAAACCATACAACTATTCCCTTGTTCCGGACAACCCCATAGGTTCGGGCTGCTTGGCATAGCTACCACCAAATGGTGGAAAACTTATCAAATTTTCTTGTTGCATCCTCAAGCTTCGGAGAGAAAACAAAACTGAAATCCGCGGCCACAAAGACCAAATGTCTGGTCAAGGAAACAGGCGTACTATTCCGTAAGACTGGAAGCAGTGATCCACATTGGACATAGGATGTGCTTGTTAATGAGCCCCAGACCAGGATGACAAATTGGAACAGTCAAACCAGGAGACTACAGGGCCTGACAATCCTGTTGTTCATCACACAATCGGGTATAAATGATCATGGCGTACGTCAAAAGTCAGCAGACTGAGTGACATGTTCTCCCCTGAATGGTTAACCGGATCCATCTTTCAAATGCATGAAAAAATAATTTGTGGTTTACATCTCCACATTCCAGAGTGATTGCAGTTTCGACCACCTGGATTTTTATGTCTTATTCTTTGATCAGTATTCCACACATCAGCACTGATAAAATCCTTTATCATTGAACTCCAGAACAAATCTAGCGTAATTGACAATCACGTGTTTTTGGCGGAAGTTCAATCGTGTATGAACTGCGACAAGCTAACGAGCCTCGATGGAATTCGAAGCTGTGCATGGATGTGCCTACGCGTTTGCTTGACATTCACAAACCAGTGAAATAAACCAGTTTTGCAGTCATGGCAGCAACGTTGCCCGCTTTCACGCCTTTCGGGCTTCGATTTGCCATTCAAATCACGACCTCATGGATCTGACACTCATGACGGCACGATTTCAAAAACACTCCCGAGCATGAAACACGAGTGGAATCAACATTTACATTCCTTTGCCTTTCATTTTGCCATACCCAGGGAAAACCATACCAACTTTTGCGTACATTCTCCTCGGTAAACGGACTTTGTTCTTTCCATCCAACCAATGAGGGTTGACTCTTTTAGGGTGTTTCACACATTTGGATATAACATTATTGGTTATTCGTTGCATGAAAGATAGGACAGAGGATAGAGGATTCGTACGCTTTATATGAAGTAGTTTCTTCTGACGAGAATTACGGTCAACAAGTAGCTGGGTTCACGTGATGGGTTTCGGCATCTCATCAAGCCCTGAGTTCGAATCTCGCATGTGCCACCAATCCTTCACACTTATTTGATTGATTCCCCTGTCAATTTCTAAAGCTTGGTTGTACAATCGTGTATTCCACTAAAGTAAAATGATAGTACTATCAGTATGTTCATAATGAGGTGCAAGATAAAATAAGACCGTGTCTGTCAAGTGTCTCTTCTAGGAACAGTTGGGCAATGTAAGCCACTGGGGAAGTGGAAATCTGCTCTATTTTATATAACCAAAAAATCCGTTCACAAAACGCGTGGGATCTAATTAAAAAGGGATGGGATAATAATTAGGCTAGATGAATAAGCAAACGATCCGGTTGAAAGAAGCGGACGTACAAACAAGCAAACAGTCCCGATACAGTCAAGCACATGAATCACACGGCGGCGGATGAGCGAAGCGTGAGAAAACTCGTAAAAATTGAGCAGGAAGTTTAGATTGATCAAGATGATATCTATGATAAAATGATAAGAACAATGTAGAAACGATAGAGAAGGGAAGTCCGTTTAACTCTGTGTGACTCCAATGTGATTTTGCCAGGAATGTTCACCTATCGGGTACGACCGACTTGCTAGCCAAATTATGAAACTAGCCCTCATTTGAGAGGGAAGAAAAAGCAACGGGGTACAAACGGCCACAAACTGGAGAGAGTACACCGAGAGCGGTGATGAGGATGATGACGATGGGCAAACAAACGATGGATTGCGTGTGTCCGGTGTCTGTTGTACATGAGCGCCACCATCATGTAAAAATCCCCGGACCATATGTAATCAATACATACATACACACCTTACCACATCAAGTGTTCCCACTGTGAGGTGAATCATCTCCACATTCGGCAACCAGACAGATCGACAATCATTTATGTGTTCAGAGGTTGTGATAACAGGGAACAACCATAATTTTAAACCGGAACGATGAAGACAAAACAGAAAGTGATTTGGTAAGAAAACCCTCGAAAACTATATTGCGATGTTTAGCACGGTTTCGTTTAAATGTGATCACCGTACCTAAAATATGAGAACGATGTTTTATCCCATAGATAGAGAACAAAACTGCGTTTATAGAAGACATACCATTAGTTAACGAGTAGAAGAAAACTATGGTGAGTCGATGTTTTTGATCATGTGTCATTAGCAATAGGATAAAACTAATTACGTATAGATGAGGGGGGAAAGACAGACAAAATATCGCCCCAGGTTCTAAGGACTAGCGGGTTAAGTGTTTCCGAATCTAAAACGGCGACACCCTGGATGAGGACTTTGGTCTACCTTTCGACAAGCAGGTTCGTGATACTGAGTTTGAAGATACAATGATGTAGAACCGATTATTAATAATGAAAACAACGAATGTCTTTCTGATTATGGTTCGATGAATCCAACCGGTGTCTAGTGCATGAGGAATGCGAGCGACGTCAAGTTGTATCTATTGTTGATGTTGCTGCTGCTGCTGCTGCTGCTGCTTTCGTCGGTCACCAAATTTTTTCTTATGGATTGCAAGATCTGAGTGTGATAAGCAGTGTCTTTCCGCATTCTATCTCACTCCACCAGTTCCTCGTTTACGCTCCATTTTCGAACTTCCTCATTACCCGTCATTCTTCTTCCGGGGAGCATGGTTGGAATAACCGGTAAGCTACAGCAAAGTAATGTGCTCAGAAGTGACTGATTGTGCGAAACGAATTGCCTTAAGTGAACTGATTTGAAACGTGACTACGGAACAAAGGTCACTGACTAAAAAGTAATACCACGAATACGAGGAAATTAATATTAGTGAACGTAATCACAATTGAATTGCAAAATAGCGAGATCAACATTTTTGAGTGAGGTTCCACTATACAGAAATCTCTTAGATAATCCGATCATTGGAGATTGTCGTAGATGGCCTCCAACCTTTGTACATATTGACGTAGTTCATGTTTAGCTATGCGGTATGAACATTTACAGTGATAAAACCACCAAATAATAACTGACGGATCATTCTGAGTGCGAGAACCACAAGGACGTCAAAAGGGATTGAATTCAATGATGAGGGGAAAATGTGAGTGATTAATCCGGAGGAATCAAACCATCTAATGGTCTGCAAATGAAGGTATTACAGACCAGAAGCTTTACTCTTCGTACAAGATGGATGATGAAGGGGGTTGGAGATCGTACCGAGTCGTGCATTACTAATTCTCATTGGCGCCCAAGCCCAATCTATGACCAGAAAAAATAGGATAAGAGCGAACGGAAAAGAACTATTGGACAGGTACGGTGCGTTGTTTCGTTGTTCAAAACATATCGCAGCTGTGACTCACCCCTCATTTGGGGGCCCCGTCATGTCTCCCCTCTACGACACAGTAAGAGATCACAGACAGATATATATACCCCGGTAGATCAACTAAAACTGGTTTTGTCTGGAACAAAGACCACCAGTTCACCCATTCATACCGGCCTTTATTGCACTGTTGTACTTGTGTACACGGGGTGAGTCAAAAGCCATTTGATAGGGCAAATGGAGCCGCAAGCTCGTCACGCTCGAGACGCAGATGTCTCACTTTGTAATTAGGCTAAGAATCGTTTTGAACACCGCGTTCCTATATGTTCAAGATGAAAGTCTATTTTTCCTACAGTGTTTCTAATTCGGTATACGAATATTGAATCAATGAAAAACTGAATGCGCTTCATCTTTCAAATAAATCACAATCGTGGGGCACAGCTTAAGTCTACCCCGTGTGATACTGGCTATCAAAGGTTGCAGTGGATCAGTCCCGACCAATTATGAAACTTTCATAATGGGATGAACGACTTAAAAAGCGATGAATACGTAAATATTCACCTTTAACTATAAGGTAACTAAGTTTTGTTTTTGGAGCAAAGATACAGAAGATATTACTACTTTCCAAATCATCTCGCTTTACAATGTCAGAAGATACACAGTTGCTTGTATGCAGCGAAATTTCACACCATCCACACATGCAACTCGTTTTACCAAAATAATCATGTCGTGATACTCAAGCAGTTTAATATGACATCACTCCCCTAAATTCGGGGCTGTTTATCTCACCATCTAACAGTGAAAGCGTTCGTTGATCGGTTTTCTGTCACCACTTCATCTCACTCGGAGGGTTCAAGACTGGTTACTTTGAATTGAGGGTTTCCCGTTCTCTATTCCAAAGTGAGAAATACAGCTACCGTTGAAATATTGTTAGGTTTTTATCGATCCACACCCTTTGCTACATTAATCGCTTTTGTGGTGAAGCATATGTTGCTTGAGAGGTTTTCGTTGTCTAGACAAGAGTTCTTACGAGATCTTCGATGCTCAGCAAGTGTACCGAATGGAAAATAGTGATAACTGCACAGCTTGGGTTCTGGATGCAGAGTTTAAAATGTGGTGTCAGTAATCACAGTGAATTTTTGTTTCTTTGGGTAAGAATCAGGCTACCTTATCCATCCACAGCGGTCTGACGTTCATGAATACTACCTCCGTGATTGGAATATAAAGGGATGCATGAGTGAACGACAGTCAGAGAGGTTGCGCAAGATATATGTTGCAGTAACATGTATATCGCAGTTCATCATCATCATGCTCGCTTAATTACTAGTGGCTTAAAACAACCTGACGGGGCCGATTTCAGGCCCTCATGTAAACGCAACCAAAGGAAGCACTGCCTTCGCTGAATCCGGTTACGGATTCTCCATTATCCAACTTATTGGACACGAACATTCCCCCCCCCCCCGCCGTCTTGGCATCTCAAGGATTTGCAGTCAGATAGATGTGGAGTCTAAAGGAACCGGTTCATTGCGACTCAAGAAGAAAAAAGAGACGAGGAAATCTCTGTGTCTCTTTCCGCCTCACTGATCAAATTCATTTAATCTCACTGACCCGGGGATTAAGTGAGGCGTAATGGGAGAAATCCATTGTGGCGTCAAACCTCCGGATGAGTCACATCTCGGTCTCTGATTACGTATCCTCAATTCAGTCTGTCCCACGCCACCGCCAGGAGGTTGCGGTAGGATTGGAGAGGCTGAGTGAACCGGGGTGCGTGCGTGCAAGAGAAAGGAAGCACGTGGGGTGGATGTAAGTAATCCGTCCGACCGAGTCGTGAGCACAATCTACAGGGCAGGTGTTTCACCAGCGTCTTACAGAAAACCATGTTTGGTAGATCGAATTTCATCACTTGGTGAAGGTTGCTGTGTTGAAGCAAATACAAATTTGAGCAACATTCTGATATGCATAGGAGGATATTTTGCAACTTCTCGCAGCCAGGGGACTGAACTGGTACTCTCGAGCTACCGAACCTCCAGTACCTTCAGATCAGATTGCGGGTTGTGAGTCAGTACTTGACCTTTCGCACATGGCTTCTGGACAGTAAAGATGATTACTGACTGCCAGTGTTTGCCACTTTAATACCAAAGAGGTTGTGCGTTCACTATGTTCGAGGTAATTAATTATCTTCGAACCTACTCCCGAGCCCTAATGTGCAATTTTATCCCAATAATCTGATACTTTCCTCAAACCGAAGAGAGAAAGGGAGATACACACTCATATGGTACTGTTGCTGTAACCACATGGTGCCTACTCTTCGGAAATATGATGAGAGGACATTTTGGAAAGTGGTTAAAGCTGACACACAAGTGTAGACAACATTCGGTTAATCACAAACTCGATCCAAAAATTGGATGTCAACAATCAGAGACTATTCCAAACAAGTTAGATTTGAAACAGCTACTTAATCAAGCTTCTGTTCTGTTGGAATATTTCTGGTACTGCGTTAGTTCTTCACGTCCGATGCGTTCGAGATCCAAATATTCATCAGACGTAATCTGTCGATCCGACAAATCACCGATCAGATTCTGCCATAACATCCGGCGAGCACTGGAGTACAATGCCGCTATCCGTGGGTGGCACCGACCAGTCCTGAATCATCCATCCATCTTGCATTCTAATTCGAGATGAGTGGATGATGGCGAATGACCGCAAACGGATGACCCCATCTCTAGCACGCGTCACGCACAGACTGACACATTATGTGTTATCAGTCCGGTTCGGGGTTTTGTATAAGATCAAATCAATCGGGCATGCCAAGCCTGTCACAACCTCGCTTCAACCGCATAGTCTGCAAGTACACACACACACACACACACACACGCAGACACACACAGGTATATCACACAGTCAAAGTTGGATGGAAGCCAATTGACAAGCAGACGAGAGAGAGAGAGATAAGCAAACAATCCGAGATATGGAGAACTATTCTGGATTCAATCCCCTCTTCACAGGTGAACCACTTACACAACTGGCATGCTAATCCGATGCAGGGCGGGCCTACCCGTTATCGAAATAATGCACACACACACACACACCTACACACACAAGTGATTTGAAAAAATTCGCGTTTCGGCCCAACGGTTATCTGCGCAAATTCGTGTGTCGCAGATCCATGCGTGTTGAGGCGCACACATCCGCACACGTGTACAGCCAAGTGTATGCTGATTGCCTAATGAATACGCAAAGGTCACACGGGTTAGGCAAATATTAATGCATGTACAAAGCAAAACCTGACTTCCCCCTCCTTGCGCATCAATTTAGGCGGGTCAGAGAGCGAGGATATATGCGATAAGAGCAACTTGTTGGTGTATATGTGCCAGCCAGACTGTGTGAGAGAGACAATAAAATAATGGTGAACAAACCGGCATCACGCACGCACGCACATGATATTCTCATCAGGCATAGAACGTAACCGTCCGATTGCGTATGGGACAACAAACTCATCAGCTATTCGTGAGGCACTACTGCGTAGAATAATAACTCATCTGCCAATTCCATACACTCACACGCTCTCGGTTGTTCACTTCCTAAAGGTGTGCTACAGTGCATAAAACTCATTGATGTCTGGTCAAAACCGGGGCATTTATAAGGACAGGTAGATGTGAATAGTTGACTTTTATTTGTTTGGCAAAATGCTGCGTGCTGAAAGAAAAGACTGCATACAGAACGACCGAAAACAAAATGACGGGCTCTCCGTATGCTTTACTACTGTTTGGGAACTGGTTAACCGGGTAAAACAAAAACAAAAGAATAAGGATCTTACGTCTTGTCGTTCGTCCCGTTGTGATAATCCTGTGCATATGAAAACTGAACGAATACCGAAAGGGATTTCGAAAACTGCCAGTGAAGTGCACCTATGCATCTCCCACACGACACACGGTGAAACGTTATCCTAGTATATCCTGAGAACTGTAGACAGGTGATAAGACGATTTCAGGCACCGATTCGATAGCGTGAGGAAACGATGAACAGCAAAGCTACCTTATTACTATCGAGTCCCGAATCCGCTCTCCACTCGCAAACCTCTGGGATAGGGCGTTCATCGACGCCATTTTACACCATCGGGTATACAATTACACTCACTTCAAACGTGACCCGCGCGGATCCAGTCGTAAACCGTCTGCTCGGGAGCACCGAATCAGATGGTTGAGGGTTAACTGGGTAAAGCGGTAATCGGTCGATCAGCTGAGTCGAGTTGTACCACGAGTGTACTGGAGGAGCCTTTGAGTTCTGGTGGTTCTAAGGTTACGCGTGTCAGATTCCATTCAGTTTAACGACAGTGTCTTCTCATCATGTGCAGTGTGGGAAACGGGTTGTGGGATCAGTAGGATCAGGACCTCGAACCATTGTCCTGTAATCCAGTGCGCTTTTCGCTAATCATTTAATCTTCCGATCCATAAACAAACACGAACACTTCAAGCAATAAAATTATGATTGTCGTAGACTGAAATGAGAAGTTGTAAGTTCCACCATAAACCGGGGTGATAAATAACAGAGAATTCGTAACTTATGCTTGGTTGCGGAAACGAGCAACGCCAGGAATGTAGGAGTGTCGGCACAGGGTAGATGACAGCCAACTCCACCAAAGGAAACAAGAATCGAACTTCCGTACTCGTAGGACAGCGGATCAGAGTTTTCTCATTTTTCATCTCATATTCGGTCCCTCAACTGAAGAATCGAAAACAAGTTTGATTCCAATTTTGTGCCTCCATGCATTCTCTCATTTGTTTAGTTTCTGTAAAAGTCCCAGCAAATTAGCCAATTTTGAGAATCCGACAACTCAGTTATCGTAAGAACTGTCTTATTCAATGTGTATCATCACACAATCGTTCGCCATTGGCGGGGTTCGAACAAATACATCAGCTAACCGAAAAATATTATCACAGAAAGAAACACTAAGCACAGAATAGCAGTAACCTTACCCCCACCCCCGAAAACACGTTCCCGGTTGCTCTATCTTTTATAACCATCCCACATTCTAGGGCAACAAACAAAATGTGTGGAGTGATGGATTATTCTACCGAGTTTGACTAACGGTCGAGCTCCGGCCTAATATCCTAGTGCCACACTCTTGAACAAACAAACAGAATCTTTTGGTTACTCCTGATCTTTTCACTAATGATTTGTTATTTTGTGAAAATCCTTTGCTGTGCAAATGTAAAGTGAGACCACAACGAATGGAAATGGGCGCTACCTTTGATCTTGCTCGTTGTGATGGACAATTAGCTAGCAACCGATTTGTAACCATCCGACGTGACAACAGATTCCGTCTTTCCTTCATTCCAGTTGATACTAGAAAATGTATCCAATCAAAATGGCGACCGGATGCGAATGAAACAACTGGGAACCCAAACTTCGGAAAACGAATTTCATTTTGCCAATGTGATGTTCTTATTTTACCATAACAGCGTCTACCGTGATTATATTCTCTGTTTATTCGATATCCCATGGTACCCGTGGCATTTCACCTTAACCCACCGTTCGCAATGTGCCACAGGTATTATGAATTTCAATCCGCATAATCAAAGGACATAATGATTGGTTTTGACCGATTGAACCAACACCAAAATTCGTAAATATGCACGTAGTTGGTATACGCCCAACAGTTGTCATCTGTGACAACATGGAAGAGTTGATGAATAGTTAGTTACGAGGTGGTTAGATTTTGTCCAAAACCACAAAAGGCGTTCCCAAGTAACGCAAAACGCTACATAGGACACGTGGTAAAAAAAGAAACGTGCGGACAAAAATGCGTACACATGATGACGCAATAACTCCGTTTTGAATAGAAAATCACAAAATAGAACCACAACTAGGGCGTTCACTTCTCCTATTCCTGGGGGATAAACACCCGTTCAGTTATCATCACAACGGGATGTCATTCGCAGTCAACAGACAAAGAAAACTGTCAGGTGTGATAGGACAAGGGGAGTGCAGAAAACGAAGTCGAATGTATTCCGAAGGTCAGTGATTGTACCCTAGCCATGATTTGGTTCGAGCCGTAGGTTTCGGTTGCAAGAGTGAAATAGGAGTGAGATGGAGAATNCAAGAGTGAAATAGGAGTGAGATGGAGAATGGGATTATCCACTCAGTATTTTGTGGTGTGATCAAGATCCGTGAGTAATATAAGTTGTGCGGAAAACTAATACTCGTTGAAAGTCAATGTTAAGAACTTTCAATATTGAACAGTGGAAGCTTAGGTCTCATCTGCTGAACCGTGTGCGAAAAATTAAATCTGAACTAGACCGAAAATGTGGCTCAATAGATTAAAACTCTGAAGATGTTTACCCATCAGTACAGGTAGAATATGATCTATGGTCTACATATGAGAAAATATTTGGAAAAGAACAGGAATACTGCATGAGATAGTCACCATACCCATCAAGCTGTGGACTAGCATCCGAGAGGCGACAACACAAACAGCAAGCCCAACCACTCACTGTAAGGTGGTAACGCTGTTTCGTTCAGTAATAGAACTTAGCCGAGTGTGAGGAATCCATCGTTCACTGCTGTTCGAAGATTTAGCAATCAAAATCGAACAGAGGGAAGGGTTGCAAGGAATGGCTCCTGGAGAGGAGCAGTACATGAAATATCATCAGTCTGTTATGAAACTAATGCCTCAAGTGAGCGTGAGAAGACAAGCTTATGATAACCGTAAGAACTAATGTGCAATATAATATGAAATACAATAATGATATACAAACATGTAAACGCTTGCCAAAATGTCGATTAAGAATTGCTTGTGGGAAGTTTTGTAGGGCTGCTCAAATGTTGTACACCGAACTCCTCCGTTCCTAGATCATACTCCGCATCCAAACACTGGTTGCAACCGGAAATAATGCGGAAAGATGGTTGCATGGAATACGGATGTTGCTTTAGTGTGTTCTCCGAGCTGGTAGTGTTCCCGAAATTTCACTGATGATGTTACCTAGTCTGGCTATGAAACGTCTGCGAACAACACACCACACCACCGACCACAATTATTTGAAAAGAAACTATTCTGAGGCATCCACAAAATTTATACTATATAGCTGAGCCATTAGCTGCGCTATTCCATGGAATGCGCCACAGCTTTCTGTGGTGATCCAGGCTACGTGATGACGCCTACCCTGGAGCGGCGCGTTTAAGTTTCTTGACATCTGCGATCAATCAAATTTGAAAGGTGATGTCAATGACACGCGTACGGCTTCCGACTACACGCCATAGGCAAATCGTGCCAGCCAATCCAAGACAGTGCATACAGAAGCAGAATTATGCAAGCAGTATTGCAATACGATTGGTAGAAGTCTAGGTAACCAATAATCTTCTTTTGTACATATTATTTAATCGCCCTCTCTTCCTCCTATAAACGAATTACCAATTGCTAATCTTGTGGCCTTTTTCTTGCGTCTCGTTCACGTGGGGTATTGCGAGTTCGTGCCATTGCGGTCCAGTGCTTCCGTAATCCAGTCCGTGAAAGCTGATCTTTGATTCGTGTCCTGCGATTCCTATCACGTGGTTCGTGTTCCGAATTCCGTGCATGCTACTGCTACTACTACTACTACTACTACTACTGTCATTTCACCTTCCAAATCATGAAGGTATGAGTATATTACGAAAGCATTTGATGTAGTGAACCGGCTAACTACCGCTCCTTTTCTTTTCTTTCTCGTGTTGTTCATTGATACAGAAAAACGCCACATTCTTCCTGGTCTGTCGTGCATATTATGCGGTGGTGGCCCGGTGGTAACGACACCAAATTATCACTCCGCGGAACATGTGTTCGAATCCTATCACGAAAATCACCGCTTGACTTTCCCCAGTATGTGATATGGGGCAGTCAGTTGAGTGGTCACCCAACCACCTACTCTCTGAAAATTGTATCATGGTATCTCCAAGAAAAAGGAAGTAAAATTGAATAAATAGAAAATCGTGATCATTTACCACCCAAATGCTGCCGGTTCAATAAGAACGAACGACAGTAGTTGACTATGGTGTAACAGTGATTGTAGTCTACCAAAGTAGTTAAGCCTGTAAACAACAATATACCGCTGTGGAAACTCTACAGTCATCAAATCCATGGACGCGTACACGGTTTGATCGAAGAGTTTCTTCCAGAACGAAGCATTTCCGGTCGACATTCTAATTTCCTATATGAACATAGCACTGTTTCTAGAGAAGATCCACAAGAACTCCTGTCGGGTCCTCGTTTATTCTCTCCTTATAAACGATCGATCAAAATTTCTGAGACCACAAAAAAATGTCTGCAGTAACAAAACCTAAGGATACATTTACCGCAGCTCATCAACGGTCGATGGGGATTACCAATGAATTCATAGCATACAAACGTATTGCAATATCAATACACTCCTAAAATCTATTCCATGCTTTCTCGTTTATGAACAAATGCGAATATCTCAGGGCAGAAGCAGGATCTCAGAGTCCTCGTGCAAGACTACCCAAGCTTTTCGAAAGTCCTTTACCGGGTGTTATCTGTAGATCCAAAGCATGTGGGTCTATTTAAGCGGGTCTTTAGCATGTTTCGGTCAAAGCGGTTTCCAATATTTTGTATCTTCAGTCGCACAGTGAATATGCCATTCAAGCTTGAAATTTACGGTTGTAATGCAACCGGAAGATTTTTGAACATCTATAAAGAATATCCGCCAAGATGATCAAGAGACTGCGTGGGAATAAGTTTGCGAGAAGACTGCACTAATTGAAGTGGTACGAGAGTGTGAGTAGCGTCGAATTCGAACAAATTTGATTTTTGTGTATCAAATGTTGTAGAGCCCCCAGTAACAATCACTGTCGTCCACCACTCACGTTGTCCACCCTTATCTCCCTGGGGGAAATTGCCCTTGAAGTTAGTGCTACAAAAGTGTCTACTGGAATGCCGGCACCGTACCTTTGCTCCTAAATTGTGGCTTCCTCGGAAGTGGCAACTACAATGGATCCCTTCAAGCAGTGGTTTCGTGAACTATTTGTATGTTTATCATTCAGACATTCATAAGTGTAGATGAAAACGGTGAGACTGTGATATTTGTCATACGTGAAACTGTGCATAATACGTATCACCTCTGTTTACTCGGATAATTGATTAATCTGTGTCAAAAATCGTATGGGACAAGGAACGCATTCCCTACAATAAAACTCTAACAATAACTTTGTTTGCGAACTATCTGGTTTTCATCATGTAACTCCATTCCGTTCCGTAGATGAGATCACCACACCCTGTTCTCACCAACCTCGGTCGAATCCACACGAGTTCTCTTGTTCTTGCATTATGCTCCTATTCCATATCTATCGAAAGACGAAGTGAACACTTCTGCGATCCCCCTTCGAACTGAAGCGCGGCGATACAAAGATACAGAAAACCAGACTGCCCATGTTGCCTACCCCATCCCTTCCATTCATTCCATTGTCATTTTTAATAAGGCTTCCGTATGCGCTACCAAAGCCATCGGAAAGCCAGTATGGCATTTTATTTCTGTGATCTTCAGCAGCTCGTTCAAGCTTTCGCCTTACCATGGTCACCTGTGTAGCATTCACATGCACCACACGAGGTGGGCTCATCTACGACTTTGGCAGACAGTACACCCTGGACACAGTTTAATATGACATTTGAATGCGCTACGTGTTGTGAGTCAATCATTTCAGAGAAAAAACTGGCTTATTTCACCGATCGGACTTTGCTCAGAATTCTTTCCTGTTTACGATCGCACTGCACCTACGTCACTGAAAGCTGATTATTCCCAGTTAAGTGTGAGACACAATGAAGCATGCCAGATTAGACCTGGGTGAGAAAACTCATAATATCATTTATCGAACTTAACAGACGACGAATCTAACTGTTTGGTTTCCCCTTGTTTGTCATGTCATCATATAAAAGAGGATAAACCTCGACAGACCGCACTGAGGTGGAACTGTGGGGAACTGACCCCGTGCTTTTCTACCCAATATTTTCACTTTATCGAAGTGAATAGAAGCGAAAACGGGAGTGACACCGGTACATGAAAAACGAAATGATTTGTCCTGTGATTAGCCCGGTTTTCACTACC
>UZAN01041870.1:11834-22788 GCA_900618425.1 Echinostoma caproni
AAAACCTTTTATTAAACGTCTTCGCCGTGAAAAGTAACGTGCATTTAAATGTGGCTGGAGGGCCGAGATGCAACGATAGTCGTTTCTGATCAAGAGTGAAATAAGAAGGTTGGACGCCCATTATGCAAGTCAGTTTTTTGGGACGAGGAACTGCAAATCTATGTGGCGTGGAATCAATTTTCTCTGCAGGCAGAAGAAAGTGATTTCCAGTCCCTCTATCGATATTGAAAAACTGAATAATGCATTTATCCATTCTTCGTCCGACACATACCGCAGTTATGTTGATTCCATTTCTCCAAACATCTAAGCTTCGTTTGATCCCATGGCCTCTAGTGTGATTTATAAGCACATGTGTTCTGTCAAGGTGTCGACCGCACCTGGTCCAGACAACTTAAGTCCCACCGTTCTCAAACACAGTGCTCTGCCACTGTCTCCGACTTTCGCACACATAGCTAATCTTTCACTCGAACTCCGAACTATTCCAGACTGCTGGCGCCCAGTGAGAATTACTCCCATCCAAAAGGAACGTCTAAGGCCCCAATAGCGAAGCGTTTCAGACCAATTGCTCTCACCTCCATTGGTTTGAAATTGATGGAGCGATCAGTTCTGCACCGTCTTCAGCTATCCTTTACCACCCCCGATGACACTTATCAGTTTGCATACAATCATAATCGCTCTACATTAGATACCGTTTCTTCTCTAGCTCATTTCATCTGTAATTCCCTTAACGAGAAAGACAAATATGTTGTACATTGTGCATTTCTGGACTATTCTTCCGCTTTCGACTCTGAGCCCCGTTCTCTTGTACTAAACAAGCTCCAATCTTTTTGCTGTTCTGCTTCTCTTCTTGAATGGCTTGCTGATTAATTTTTGCAAAGGTATCAGTATGTCAAATTGGGAAGAAGACAGTAAACCGCATCACTCGATAGCTCGGGTGTACTTCAAGGTGCTGTCCTATCACCCTATCTTTTTTCGGCTTATATCAGTGACTTACCTGTTACTCTCCCTGTTCAACATTTTAAGTAGGCCGATGATATCGTCATTTTTGTTTCGGTATTTAACCAATCAGAAGTGGCTGAATATAACAAACTTATCTCACCTCGTTTCATATTCCACCTCTTCGGGTCTTAATCTTAATCCTGAAAAATGCCTTGAATGTATTTTTACTCCAAACCGTATCCCATCTCCCTCCGACAATGTACAGATTCATTGAAAGCCGATGAGCGGAGTCAGTTATGTGAAGTACTTCGGTGTCACGCTTGAAACTAACCTTCGCTGGTTCTTACATACCCAAACTGTTGCTCGCAAGTTGAAAAGTCCTTCTTTTCAGATAAGCAGACTGCGCCACTTCTGCTCTGACTTGTCGGTGATAAGCGCTTTCGTTCAACAATGTGTCCTCCCTATACCCCTGTACTGCTCTCCTGTAATTTTCCGTGGTTTGTTGAAGGCTGATATCAAGTTGCTGAGGCGTGGCCTCTCAATGATTAGCCGTGTCTCCCAAGTTCCCTTATCTGTTCTTATTGGCAATATTTGTAATGCCCATATTGATGCATGCTCGAAGTTTGCTGGCAATATCCTATTTGAGAGCACCCATTCTCTATGCAATAACCTGAGTGCATGCAAATCCCATCCCTCCACCCATTCTACGTACAAACTTATCTCATCTCGCATATCTCGCATACAGAAACTCTTTGGTACCCTATCTTGCCCGGATACTGACCGACAAGGAAAGTGTTCGTTCTGAGCTTTCTAACGCATTTAGTAATTATTTCACATTTTTGTGCTTGTCACATCCAACTTGTTCCCGTTTTTACCAGAATTGTAGTGGTGGTCTATTTTTGTCTGAAAGCTTGTATAACTCGTTAAAGCTTAAACACAATACAATAGATAGATATTCCCATGTATATATCAGTGAACAACACATCAATGAAAAAGCGTCTGAATGTCAGCATCCACCTTTTCTACATTTTTGACAAGATGCCGCCTGGTGTTGCTATGGAAAAATAGCAAAAATGACAAACTGACTCTTCTCATCCAGCGCTACCCAGGACGTGGAGGCGTCGAGAGCTAGCTCAAAACACATAGCGACTTACAAACGGTCACCTGATCGACTCTTTATCGGCTCATCACAAATTAATAGAAAAAAATTCACGGACCGTGGAACCGTCATGTGGTATTCGTAGCCGGCGTGGCACTTTAATTCGACGTATTTGTCAATAAGATTTCCATATGCGAATTTTTATAGGCACATTCTATTTGAGAACACTTTCAGATTACGCTCAATCAACGATTATATACGAAAGGTTTAGTTTCCCCATAATTTTGAAACATTGTATATATATACATATATATATATATATATACATATATATATATACATATATGTTGTGTGGATTGGACTGATTATGTACGCAAATTAATTATGACAGAAACAAAAATGACCAGTTCTAGGAGAAAAGGGAAAGCACATTATTTACTTGTTTCCGCCTCCTTCTGTTCTCAAGCTCTTGGATTAGTTCCTAAATGAAATCAATGGCTTCATGTTACGGACGACAGCTGAAGAATTTAAACCAGCTATGCGATGTTAAAGACGGTGATGAAACCCCGCTGTCTACGTCACATAGCATGAGACTGGTGGGGAAACCGAACAATAAATGCTGAGTTCATGCGTAGAGTTTTAGGTAATCACCGTTGTCCACTGGTGTAAGTAGTCGACATCCATAGATTCCGTTGGTTGGGGCATGTGCTGCGCATGTCACCAAATAGATTACCACGGCGCACGCTGCTTGTCGAGGCAGGTATTGGTTGAAAAAACTAAACGGTGATCAAACTCATATCTGACATGAGGGTCCGAAAACCCTGACTAGGAAACTTGCCGCGTTAGGCATCGTGGATGGGACCCCGGGATCGTAGTAATCGGAGGTTAGAGACACTGAGTAATATGGTGTGTTGCAAACAGTGACGATCGTGTATCTACTCATTATCCTTGCAACCTTAGTTCATGTGAATTCTCAGTCTTCTCTTCAAGTTTGCTCTCTCTGTTGGCTGATCCAAATGGGCAGTCATGAGACAGCAACCAAAACCAGCACACAAAAGAGCATGGTTACTGATTGTAAAAGCCGAAACTGAATTGATGCTACCAACGTTTTCAGGTCAGATTAGTTATGCATTACGCACCACAACCTCCTGTATAGACGGCAGGTTAGAATATCTCATTCAGCCTTGGTTTCACTGAGTCACAAATTTGGTGATATACGGATTCATGGTTAGAAAAAAATATTCCATAGAGACAACGTTTTCTTTCTATTTGGTGGGAAAGGAAGTGTATGCTCCATCCTATTGTTCACACAAGGCCCACACAAGACTATCATGACTCTCAAGACCGGGGAGTTTTACGAAAAAAGCATGAGTTTTGTTGTGTTGAGAAAACAAAGCCCACATCTTCGACGAAACGATTCGTTCCAAGTTATGGGAATGAACGGACGAAAATTTAACGATTTGGCGATAGGATCTGTGCTGGAAAAGTCAAAACTCGGTGAGAAAATGAACTACGTTAAATCTGATGGGAACACTCCAGAGGGCTGAGATAATACTCTAACCGGTAAGACATTATCACGTGATGCAGCTAGCAAAGAACAAATGCAGATGAAGCAGGTCGATTGGTTTCCGTTAAACCAACGACCTATCAGATCTGACCTCAACATCATGAAGAGCAACAATGATAAGATCATGCGTTTAGTTTAGAATGAATTAGTAGTTGAACACTGATCACTTTTAATCAATTCTCTTTCGTCTGATTGAAAATGATGATACAATCAACCTTCAGGAAGAAGGAGACTGCAAGCAATTTTTAACAAACAGATGCAAATATTCTTCTATGATCATCGGAAAGAATCAGTTGAAATTCGAGATTTTTGATGAGTTATGCATACACTGTGTTTCAGTTTGGTGTGATTGAGGAAGTTTATCGTGAGTGAATAGCTTCAGTTTGGCGATAGAATGACAGTTCTGTTAATTAGGCCATGCTGACTTTGAATACTATTCGCATTGTATGATATTGTATTACACTTTTTGCCTTGATCTATACTTAAAGTGAACTCTGAGAGGTGGATACATTAACACTGTTTACAAAAGATATTCTATTCGGTACACCTTTTCCCATCAACCTTTAGACGAACTCCACAATTCTTGAGCCTCAACCGTGGTAATTATATCAGATGATGCAGCGTTAATCAAAAGATGATAGTAGTGTGAATGTACTTTTTTGAACAGTGTTGGTTATCCTTGGCCTGTTAATGTATCCGTCCCTCGTGAACAGAGTTCACTTGATGTGGAGATACAGAACGGTAAGCATTTACTTTTTTGTGGCATCACTTTTCGATTTATTTCAGGGCTTGTGAATACGAAGCGATTTGCCGTTTGTCGTACATTTGATAATGTTACTCATAAGAGTACCACATATTATACGGAAACACTGAAGCTGTACGAGATGTGTCAAATGATCGTCAGATACGGGCACATCGTTAAAACCTTTTTCAATCAACATGTGGCACAGCTACCGCCAAACCTCATTTCTTAATCCAGCTCTGCAATATCGACATTTGTAGAAAATAAAATATTTCAACATTCGTTGATCCCAAGAATATTCTGATACTTTTTGATCTGACTCGCCTACAGTGGTGTGACTAAAGTTTGTGCGTCGAAGTTAAAGGATTACGGGTGGTAGCTGAAACATAACGGGTTTCGACTAAATTATTACAGGTCGAAGATAAAAGATTGCTGATTTTGACTAAAGCTTGATGGGAAAAGAAGTAGACGCGAATGTGACTGGGAGTTCAGCCGTATAGGATGGTTGCCTGATAGCAGAAGACAATGTAGAACTTAATCATGTACAAATAACATAGAAATCAAGACCTGAAAAGCTATAAAATACTGATTGTTGTAAACCCAGGTTCTCACAAAAGTCTAATTGGGAATGTTTTAAAGGGAGTCACAAACCTGATGGCTGGTACTAATGTGGATATGCTGGCAAAAGCTTGTCAATATTAAGTGTACCATTACTTGTATAGATAGAGTGATACATTCTGAACGGCTGCGTTTTATCTGTGATGTCCTCAATCTGGTTCGATGCGTTTGCACTGCTGATCAGACCAAACCAGATCGAAACGACTGTATAGGTTGTTCTAGTTCTTCTATTCGCGCTTCAGATCCCCAGTAGTGTATGATATTTGTCCTACCGTATTTGACTTTACTACCTTAGAGTTGTCTGTGGAAATAGTTCCAAGGCAAGGAACGCAGAATACAGCACAGTCAGTCAATTATACGCACACAAATATGCATATGGAAAGCGTTTTTGGTCCGATAGATTTTATTATTTATTTTAAATTCCTTTTTTTCCCATGTATCTTTGATTGGCCGTTGCCCACGTAAAAAGTACGCAAGGACAATTACTTCTGCACGTGTACCGAGTGAAAATAGTGAATTGAAGGTCAGGATGTTTTGAAGATTTTGGGTGACACCATTCTATTCCAGAGGTACAATACAAACTGAGTTTGGTGTTTCCATCTGAAACGCGCTTTACTTGTAAGAAACGTACGACCTCTGAATGACTGATACCTAAATCTTTAGCACACACGTATAGAATGTTGTACCTATAAAATGGAATAATCTCAATTAGAACATGACATTTCGAATCACCGTGACTGGCTGGCAACGCGAAGATTTGTAGTTCGAATCCCTTTGCGGGAGCATAAAACAGCACACAACACATAGATGAGGGGTTTTATGTCTATTACTTGTAATATTATATTCTGGTTTCAGTTTTGCAAATAAAAAGTTAATGTAATAACCAATTCGTAAACGTCAGAATAACGTAAACGTAGACTTTTCGGTTTTGCCGAGGTATATTAAAAATTGACGCCGTGGAATATGCTCTTTGAAAGAACGTTTGATTAGATGTATACCTGATAATGATTGCCTACCTTTTCAGCTGAGAGTATCCGAGTAGGAAAATATTATTGTTTACTTAGTCAGTAACTCCTATCCTATCGAAAAAGACAACTGAATAATTGAAGGGATCATAAAAGTTAGTATCAATAATATACGTACTTCATGCATTATCAGCTCTCTCTGTAACTCCATCAATTCTCGTTTTAATTTCTTAGCTTTTACTAACGAATATGAAATTATCCAAGTCAGGTTCTTTCACATACACACACTCACTCGCTCTGATTTTTATGCTATTCTCGTCAAACACCAAAGGAACATACTCAACTGCGCACCCGGCACAATTTACCACTTCGAAACCGTAGAATAAAAACGGCTACTTATCAGTTTTACGCATGAAATAACGATTCGAATTAGCCCTTCTTTCAGTCTCTACCACCCCACCCAACCACACACACACGCTCACCTGCGTAGAGTAGGAACGGAGTTCTAAACGGTTCTTGTACGCGTCGTATACAAGCGATGAGACATGCATGGGAATGTGATAGGATCAAAGTTGAATGCATGTAAAAATTCCAACTCCCATTTTTTTGTACTTGATGTTCTTCCTCTCAGTCGTAGAGTCGCGAACACATACACACCTCTTACGACAGCGGTATTTGAGATGGCGGCCACGATAACTTTATGCCGTGCGGGATTGAGGGTGTCGAGTGGGAAAAACGCCACGCGTATGGCTCCTTCCAGTTGCCGGTATCCCTGTATCTCATCCGAACCCGTCCTTCCTCTCTCAGTGGCTATCCCTCGTTATCGTTTGTCAGATAACTGCGCGATTGCAGAACTATGCGTCGGTCGTTGATACACCAAACGGTGTGTGTACTGTGTGTGTACTACGGCGATACCGGGTATTCTCGTCGTTAGCTCCGTCGGTCTCGCTCATTCAGGCGACGTCAAGCACCAGTGCGCCTGCAAATCTCTGTCTGCACCCACATGAAAATGTATTTATATTTCAGGGTGGGGATGGGGTTTGGGGAATGGAATAAGCTTCACTCGTCATTCGTCATGTATATATTGATCATCTATTCATTCATTCATTAAATTATTTTGTGCGTAAATTTAATCACCAGGCAAACGGACTCGAAAATCACGAAGTGTGGAACGAGGGGGAGGAGGTGAACAGAGGAGCAAATGTTTTTCAACCATGTTCATATTATCCGCGTACACTTTCGGCGTAATAAGTATGATGTTTTTCAAGTAAATCTTGTAGAAATCTAATGGAACGTTACAAGGTTTGAAATTTTGAAAAACAAAACATTATTTTCCCACATTAACTTCATGTTTTACTGTGTCTGTACGTGCATGTCCACCTGGATGGTTGTGAACTTTCTTCTTCATCACTATGAGCAAATGTCTTGGTAGCAGCTTTTCGTGCACTACACTCCCCGGGTTAGTTCTAAGAGTCAACAGATATAGAACATGAGAATAAAAAATGACATCGAAAAAGCTATGTTGTTCATATTTGTTAATTTCTCTATCCCCTCAATGCTCTCTTTCAAATTGTTCAGAAAAATTGCACTTCTTGATTAGAAAAAGAAACCGGGGTACTGTATACACGACCTATGCGTTGCTGTACACAAAAGTCATGGCAGTAGCAGCCGTACACAGCGTGTTCGAAAACAGTGAGAACAGATGTAATAAATTCATCTTCTGCACGAAACGATACATCACACAAACCGGTCATCAAGTTGGTTCGCGTTGAGATCCATTGTGTTTGGAAATGGATCACCAACTGATGAGGAGATCATCGGGGACATCAAGATAGCAGTCGACTGAATTTGTCGTTGGATTTATCCAGCACGAAGATATGTGACATTTTCATGAGAGCAAGAAGAAGCATTATGATCACAAGATGTGTTGAATTCAATTATTTCGTGGTAATCTCATCAGCTGTGTACATATATTTGGATCATGCTTGGCTGGTTTGGGGACGGGCGAGCACACACAGAGAAGATAAATGAATCAATATGAAGACCAAAAGTCACTAATATTAGTGTCCCCAAACCTGTCAGTCTTTTAACCAAACGTGATGTGAATGTATGTACACAGCTGATGAGATTACCACGAACTAGTCGAATTCAACACATCCGGCGAACATAATGCTTCTTCTTTATCTCATGAAAATGTTAAAGTAAACCGGTGGCATGAACATGTGACCTTATCGGATGTTTTATTGTGCATCTAAATNGTGCATTTCTATTCTGATTAAGCAAACCTTCCTCCATAACGGGAACGATTCTAGTATGTTCCTAAACACAAAAACATATTAACTAACTCATAAATAACTTTCTCTATTCATAATCCGTTGGCACATTGGTCCCTGGTTCATTCGAACCATCAATTGACCCCGTTGTTTGACTTAAGATTAAATATGATAGTGATTATAACTTTATTCGATCACATATCCCCTAGCAATCTGACTTTTCTTTGAGCGCTGTCACTACCCATTTTGCAGAAGATAATCTTTTACTGGACAAAGGGGTTAGCAAAGATTACTACACCTATGCGACTTGTCATGAAACATTCACCACTGAATTGACCAGCTCGGACAACAACAACACACGCATGCATCGGACCGTGTTAAAGGATGCGGTAAGCAAACACACTGTCAATTTGCATCCTCCCATTCCGTGTGTGTGATGATGATGATGATGGCCGGTATCTGATGTAGTTGTGTGGAGCACAACTTAAATTTCTCTCGGTATCGATGAATTGCAAATGTGTGTAGAATTGTGTTTGCGCGAGCGAAGGCGTGGTTCACTCACTATCCACCATTTTCCCCTTGAACAATATGTCAAATGTATCCTTATAAAAACCAATGATCAGTAATATGATTATCTACTTTTTTAATTATCATGGTATGTACAAACCTACAAACATTTTTCGGAAAGGGGCTGGGACGAACCAAAGATTCATTGGTGAATTACCGAAACCGGGGGAAAAGGGAGGTGGTGCTGGGATTCGAACTGCAAACCCTCCAGTCCGCTGTCATGTTGACTTCAAACAGTTTGGTCATCACCACCCTTGATTTCGAACTGGAGTGAAAGGAATAGGGTTCATACATGGGCATTTTTTGATGCCCAAATGTGCATAGATTTGGAAAATAGCCCATTTGAACGAAGTGAATATTGATCCGTAGTCAAATCAATAAGACCAGAAATCAGAAGGAATCAGGATGAATAAAAAGAAGTTCGGTCTACCGAAGTGGTCACCGGTGAAGTTGTAGCATATAGGGTTTGGAACGTAATCGAATAGAATCTTGATAAGAAGGCCTTTTGGGTTTCAGTTTAAACGGCAAAATTTTCTGTTCGATAACTCACATGTGACATGCTTTTAAAAACAGCGGCCCGCTTATTCGCATTCTCAGCGTTTTGGACTCTATCATTGAAAGTGGTACATTTTCTGGGATTGATGGCAGCACAGATGCGGGGATTACCACTAGATGAAAGCATATAAAAGCCCTTTAATCAATGAAAGAGTTCCAAGTATATTCCTTTCAGCCGGAAAGCACGAGAAAAACGATTCTGCTATGATGAACTCGATGCAGCAAGCTGTCAAAAGAGGTTTTTCTTCAAAATGCAAATAACAGACCAGCGGCTCAAATTACACTCTCGGGCAGTGTGTTATATTGTGAATGTTCAAATACCTTATTCAACCATTAAGTCAATATCTAATTTCCTGGATGCAATGCCAATGCAGTGCAAAACCAATACAAGCAACCACAGCACAGACTAGTTGAGACGAATGCGCGGCTCGTAGTCTGGGTGAGTCGAAACGATCACAGTCTGAGAGATCGATAGACAATGGAACGTTGCGGACGACACGGAGGACAGGATTGTGAGAAAGCTTTGACAGATAGGTTCTCTGTGGGTCGGAATTCATGACAGATTGGGAAGACAAAGGAAATGAACAGCCAATAATCCAATAATCCGCGACCACTTCAAATCCCATTTTATTTACCTGTTCAACTATTCAAGCTTATCATTCCTATGTAACGACCTCAGAAAACAATGAAATGCCATTTTAGAATAATGTTGCCCACCAAATGTAGAAATACAAAGTTGTAGATTACGTAAAATATTATGCAGAGAGCCCACTGTGTACACCCGGGCCACTATCTTAATGTCTTTTACATCATACCCAGAACCAATCGACTTACGGTTGGTTCTATTCCGAGTTTTCTTGGGTCAGCAAACAGACAATGCAAATACTGCATGCCTAGAGGTGATCCCAGACAGAATATCAACTGATTCTTAAAGATTCTGTATTCTGAGCATTATTAGAAAATATCAAACACAACAGTTGTCTAGTCCGCCACTTTCTCATTCCATTTCAAGCGCAGCCCCAGTCGAACAGCAAAAATTCGTGAGTAACTGGAAAATCAGAATAAACAGTATGAACACAATTTTACTGCATTTCATCGAATATTCAGTAAGGTCAAGTGAGCCAAATGAGTGCATATGATATCTCCGTAGTATTTCAAACTTCTGACTAAGTCGAAAGTGCACGCAGCATCAAGGAGGCAAGCGTGATTATATAAATGATCTAGCGCAATCAAACTACCAAAATGTTTCCTTGCCTTTTTGAGTCGTACTGTTTCAAAATCTCATTTCAGTGTGGATTTAGATTTGGAATTACATAACTCAGACAAGTATGACATTCAAATTCCAGAATAATTCCATTGTAACATCGGAACACTAGTCCGAATGCAGCCAAGGTCAGGCACGTTTAATTGACACTAATGCAGACTAGAAAATACGTAGATCGAAGTAGACAAGATTATATTGTATATATTATAAATTATTGTCAAAGCCTAAATTATTAATATAGGTGATAAATATAATGAAACTCAATTTAATCTTAAAGAAAATATTTCAGTGCATCACAATCAGCCAGCCCTGTACATATATATATATATATATATATATATATATATATATATATATATATATTA
>UZAN01041870.1:23328-33476 GCA_900618425.1 Echinostoma caproni
TAACGAGCAGTATCTACTCCCATCCTCTCTTTCAAAAACCTTTACTTTTAGTTAATAAACCAGGAAGACTGAAGTAACGGGAAACGAATGTGGTCGCATTATTAATGCGTGCAAGATATAAAATGGAATGATTCGACGGTAGATGCTCATTTTCTGTAGTTACGATTCTGAACACATTTTTGACCGTTCTGAGAAACCGTCAATCACATTATTTTGCACGATTCGAACATCCTACTCACAGCTGTGAGTAGTAACTTATATTAAAAACACCTATTTCTAAATGCAATTACCAGAACAAAGACACGAAAGCGAGTATCATTCAGTAAGGGCTATAAATTTCTTTCCCAGATCCCCTTCACATCACACAGCTACAATATACCGTTCACTGATGAAAGAGGTATGTATACATGTCTGGAATTTGCCTCAGAAATGGGTGAATGAGTTTCGTACATTTATTACCTTGACAACACACTTTGAGAGGATAGAAGGATCGAGTTGGTGAAGCAGGTGTGAAATTGTGAAGTAGGCTTGTTACTAAAAAACGAAACAGAAATGTGGGAAACTGAAGAGAAGGGGGCTGTGCGAATAAAGTATTAAAGGAAACAGACATAACGACAAAAAAGGCGGTAAATGTGGAATGGAGTCCCGTCTAATGGAAACCACGTGATCAGTTCCCAAATACGGTTGACGATTGTTTTTCCTGCCCAATTGTTCCACATTCGATCCATGATGATTCTAACCCGAAGATATTTAATCAAAACGAAAGGAGGAATCCCAAAGCTAAAAGAGTTCATTCTGTAAAATTGTGCCTCTTTAATATCAATTATATTCTGTCAAAAAAGAGGCCTCGTCGCAAATTTGCCGCTAAATGTCTACGGATTTCACGCGGGCGTTGTCCGCCTCACCGAAAATAAATACATCGGAAGAGAATAATCGAACTTTTTGCTTTAAATAACCTGTTTAGTGAAAAACTGTCGAAATCTTTTTTGAAAATATAACAAATATGGTTAATTTACGTGATCTGCCATATCTTTGGTCCCTTTTTGCATAATGTTTGGGCACTGAATCGTGCAAATAGTTAATAACTTTTTCCGCGATTTCTTGTGTGCGGGATAGTTNTTTTCAGGAAAGCCGACCAAATGGGATGGAGGAAAACAGAACGAAAATACAATTTCTGTGCTTAATCAATTGAAAAATTGATAAAATTTGTGTGGTTTTCAAAGAATCTAATTGTCTTTCTCTGACCCGTTCCAGAGGATAACTAGTGTAATCATTAACGAAAACCCGCGACCAAAAAGCTGCTTACCTCTGCTTCCAAATAAAGCTTACATTTTGTATGGTTTCAAATGACGGATAATCGGATTTTCGTATTTAAAGTAATTTGGATGCATTTAATTTTCGTATGAGCTTGATAATATTTATAGATACGGTGGCGACCGGAAAAAAGATTGCAGATANCTAAGATAACTATTGATATGAGATGACGTCAGACTAAAATATCCAGTTGCTAGTTTCATCCAGCCATATACCGTCAAAATGGTTGATGCACGACTAGCCGTACTACTTACTGTCTGGGCAATCAGTAATCGTACCGTTGCAGGTGTTGGCTATTCACGGATCGTGCTACCATCGACACATTTATGTTTGCTCTCGGAGGTAAGTTTTTTCAAAGCAGAATCATAGTTAGACTATGGTTCCCAGCAATCAGACAATCAATGCGAGATGATTGTGTCAATAGGGACCGGACATCGGAAAAATATACGATACACTTAACTCCCTCTTTTGATCTGAAACGTAAATCAGATTCCTCTCAAACCCCCTCCAATCTCTCTCAACCGATGCGGTATAGTTTTATAAGTCCAATCTCCAGCTAACCGATTATGTTCTTTAATGTTATACTCAACGATGCTCTGTTTCAAGTTCTCAATCCAGTTTTTTTATTATGGAATCAAACCTGATGGACTAATCGATATGGAAAAACTTAGAGCTAATCAGAATACCAATATTTTTCTATGCGCAAGTTCGGGGCATATTGACAACGCTTTTGTCTGTACCAATGTTCGAATCCCAATGTGTTCGGGGGTGGGGTGGGGGTGGGGGTATACAAAGTTGCATCGTCTACAGTTGCTACCGCGTGGCAATTGTCACCGACTGAGACAAAATGCGGTCCTATAACGAATAGGAGCGCAAATTTCGTACTTCCATTTCACAGTTATGTGAATAATTTTTTTAAGCTCAAACGAACGACCGAGACAAAAACAAATTGTTGATGAGTTTCAACAAGGACGAAATAACTGTTCCTCACTCTTTGTCGATCATTGCACACAAATTTATCGTGAGAATACCTTACAAACCCAGCTGTTTGTGTCTTCATGTCGATTAAGCCAAAAACGTTATATTATTACATTGATTTTAGACCAATAGCGTCTGGTGCCTCTGAACAGTCGAATGGGCTAATCCAAGCTTGATACTCTAAAATTGATCGAGCCATTCGCACAAGGTGATGGCCATCGACCATTGACCCGAATGCTCGCGGTTCGAGTCCTGACAGGGACACAAAAACTACGCACTGCTGACAAGTCCCAAACAGGACAAAACAACTGTTCAGTGCTCTTTGTCGTTCATCACAAACATTTTCATCGCATTTGAATACATTGATTTGTTGATAATTTCATCCCTGCTCGAATGGGGCTATCGTAATTCAATGCTAGGTCTCATCTCATCGACTGAGAGAAAATATTTTCACGCATTATTGATTAAAGCAAAAAAATCAACTTGATGAACTGCAAACAGTCGATCAGCCTTTTAGGAACCAGTATACACGCACGAAGTTGTAGTATTCCTACCCGAAAGTCTGGGAGAGAAAACTCCTCTCACGAAAAATAGCTTTGATAACGCGATAAAGCGGTAGAACGAAAAGCACTGGAAACAATGTAGTGTTTGAGACGCCTCCATTTAAAACATAAAGCATAATAACTATATTTCGCCAAAATTCTTTAGTCTGCTTTAAAAAGTGTACTTACTAACGCGTCCTCCAGAGGCCCTACACTAGCCGTTTGTTTTACATAAAGATATCTGGTATCTTCGTGTGCTAAACAATTTTCACTGTTTTACTCAATAGGCTGCTCAATCTCTATGAGTCTTTGTGAGGCAAAAATATCTATCTGTTCCACTGTTGATTCAGGTGTCCGTTCGTTGCCTGGTTACATAATCACACAGTACAAAGCTAACAGAACTCAATGGAAATAGGTAATGAAAAATCCCCTTTGGACCTAAAGCCTATATTTATTTGTTCATTTTCGACTCGGAGACGTGTAAGTTGATGTGAGGCAAGGTGGACAGAGGTTGACGGTCTGAGGACAAGTGTGTGTGTGTGTGTATGTAGATAGAACCGGAAAAGGAGTTCTAGAATTTCCTAATTGGCAAACAATAGGTTTTGGAAGAATGAAAAACGTTTTGTTTTACTCATGTCTCATCGCGTAATTTGTGAAACTTGCAAGCTTTTTCACATATTTTCTGGACAAACTTGTAGCTGCGGGACACAGTGCACTGAACAAACACAAAATTGTTGCCCCTTTCCACCACCCTCATTCAATCAAAAAATTATTTTTTTTGGGGGGGGGGGGAAATCGTTTACAGAATTAGTAGTAGACCTTCATGGGAGAACCAGAGGCAAGATTTTTTCATCATGGCTTTCCTTCTGTTCGGACTGGTATAAAAAATAGCACACGTGGAATGTCTTTTGTTTGAGCTAGACAAAAATGGCTTGGAAATTTTACATTCCGTAAGAAATTTGCCATTTAACTAGATGGAAAAGTGTTGAAATCAATTGATCCCTTCCTCTTGTTTTTTTTTTCATAAATTAGTTTCATTCTGTAGCTGGCAAGAATTCGAACGGAATGATGAAGTGGTTTCGATACAATGATGCATGGAACTAGCATGGCATGTCCAGTTTGAACTTAAAGCGATATCAGATATGAATCTGACGTAAGATTCCATTAATTTTTAGACGCCATCACACACTTTGAAACATGTGTACAACGATTCTCACCCATTCACTTCCTTTGCAGTTTCCGCTGCTCCGATCATCACAAGTCACTGGCGATTTAGATGCACGTTAGATGTATGATAGATGCAAATCTGCATCTATGTGTGTTTCTTCATAGTATTCGATAAAAGTGACAGGTTCCAAGATGAAGTCCTGGATTCTGCGATCTCACCGTGTTTATTCGATTACCTCGACGCGCAAGATAACATACATCGGTTGTGAGAGAAGACGCTTGGTTCAGTGAGTTCGTGGATATCATCTGGCCTGGAGTCATGAAACCAGCTTCAATTGCAATCTGCTCACAGCTTATTACGTCGGGTCACACACAGTGAATTCAACCAGGTTCGTGGTGGACCATCCAAGTGGAACTAACACCACATCCTGGCGATAGCGGAGGCGGTGAGAATTCGCATTCACAAGCCTTATTCTTTGTGCGGGTGTATGAAATAGGTTTGTGAAGTCACTGGGTTCCCCAGATTACTTCACCCACCCAATCGTGACTCATTCTCCCTAATTGTTGTGGGATCCGGTCTAGACACCCAACCGGGAACGGAGTGTATAGTCTACCGTTCCGTACTTTATAGGCTTTTCTACTCCTAAATTTGTCCCAGTTATATGAAATGTGATTTACCGCCCGGAAAACCAGTGTTCTTCACCATCTGAGTTCATCATGAAGCGAGACTATCAGAGAATGTAGAGCATCGTAGGAGTTAGTCACAACGCACTACAAAATGAGCATTCGTGCAATTAATTACCAGTTTCGTTTGTTCCTAAACAAATGAAAATTTTCGCTACGACTTTTGTGATGTATGTTTTAGTTTCAAAATGATTGCCTTATGATATATTCCTACAAAGTTGTTTTCTTCCGATACGTCTCATGGAGAGTAACCGAATATCTGTCTGTCTTTCTTTCTTTGTGATGATTCTAGCTCGTAAAAGTGTAAACCAATGTGTCCATGGGGAAAACGGACGAATTGATTCATGTCCTTATATTCCTCATTTACCAGGTTATTACAATTTTTAAGTTGAAACTCTAAAATTATTTCTTTAGTTGAGATTTTCTTCAGTATTCCTTTTGTTAGTCTTTACTGACTCAGTGTTGTCTTTGTAAGTTAAGCTATACAGACGCTAACAGGGTCGAATCAAATGTCCTTCTGTACATGTTGCACAATGAGTAGAGACCAAACAGCATGACGAGGGACAACAATCACGAAATCGGTCGAGTATTTTCAGGAAAAATTTGTTCAGCCGTTTGGATGCTACTTATTGAACAATATGGTATTATTAATGTTGTGGTTATTAGTATTATTATTATTCAGTATTAATGTGCAAAATTGACTATCAATAATTCAATCTAACAGTGCATGACGGCGATTTTCAATTTTCTAATACAATATATTTAAAGCGCAATAGCCGATGGGTTCGCTTAATATATCCACGATCATTTCGCTGCATCCATACACGTGCATGCTGCAATCACAATGATTTTTATAGTCCGTGAGATAACCGTGAAGTAAGGACAGGATCGCTAATCACAACAGACAATATGACACACTACCACAAAGAATCGGAGAGTGTAGGGGTTAATCACCAAGGCAAAGCTAATATGGCTAGGCAATCCTATTCTCTTAATAGATCGGGTTTGACAATACGAAGGGATAGAGCCTCAGAAAATTTTAGTAACTTTGTATTTGTGGTATTGCAGATGACATGAAATGCGTGAGTGGGTTTTTGTTCGAATAAGTGTTGCGCTTTCGAGGATCTAAGTCTTTTCTGCTCTTTCCATGACGTAACCGTTTCAAACCTGCCGTTCATCGCTCGCTTAAGCCATACCGGGATATGTTCGGCCATTTGGTGACGTAGCTGCCTCTCTGTCCTGTCTATGGCTGAGCATCAACACTTGAATTCGTAAATGTGGTTTAATTTGGTGGAGGCAACGGTTCTTTAATCGCTGTAGTCGGTATCTAAGTGGTTTTGTCAGCTGCTCAATAGACGCATTTGACGGCACAGTTCGACCGATTGTTGACTAATTCGTCCACGTCGTCACCTTTGTATGATAACAAAACTCTCATTTTGAGAACATTTGTTGGTTTTTGTACCTTTAATGTTGCCTCACAATGTTTATCAATGAATGCAAATGGATATCAGCTTGCGTGCATTCTTTGATTTAAATGGTCAGTTTCATCGTTTAAAGAGTTCTCTGTGCATATTTCACGCGCTGAATGAAAAAGTGTGCGTACAGGACCAATCTTTTATCTCAAGGGGACAAAGCTCGTGAAACGCTAATATTGCAAATGCATATCGTAGTGTCATCCGTATGAAATTAAAGAAAGTACATTTGGTCTACTTTGGGAGTCTTCGAAGTGTGAGTATACGTTCGATTTTGAGGATTTCGACTTTCTGATATCCACTTCTGACAATGGTATAGTTAGTACTAGTTAACGTTAAATGTATACACTAGTTTTTCTGACGTGATGTAAAGTAGGAACAGAAAACCGAACAATCATCTGAACTCGCAATTGAGTGCTAAAGATCACTCAAATATGTCCGGGAATGTCAGTGGTCAAATACGGACAGGCAGACCTCGATTGAATAAACTTGGAATCGAGTGTATGAGTTTAAAGCTAGTTAGTAACAAACTGAGAATTATAGAGGAAACGATTCAAACCATCGATGTTTTTCACGCCAGTCGACTGCTTGAGAATAATATCAAGTGGAACATTACTTCTCGATTGAATATATTATTATTTTATTCACAATGCTTAATTGTTTTTTCCATTTCAAACGGATCGGTGATGCAACAAAGGATGAATCCGAGTGACGCATTTTCGGGAGCGTTGCGTTCACAATTTAAGTTCCGAGTCGACTCTTTGTGCAAGCCGATCGCAAAACAAACACTGTGAATCCTAAATGAGATACGGTCTCCAATAGTGTCCAACGGGGTTCTGATTGATCAGTAGACCATATCGTATTTGATTATCAATCCAACCACAAGAATTGGTTCGTTTTGATCAATTATGAAACAGCGTTGGAAAAATCGTCTCGCGTTCATGGAATCACATTAAACATTTTTAGTCTTTTGTAGTTACTTTCTATTTTGTTTTGTTTTTACACTAGAAAAACCATCAAGTAGGAGAATTTTTCCATTTGTGAACTATGATGTTAAAAATGGAACAGAATAGAACTCAGCCAAAGGGAGATTGGTAGTTCGGTCAAAATCATCTGCCCGTGTTTGAACAAACCCTCCGGCGCTGCATGAGGTCGCCGTAGAAATGCATAAACACAACGGGGAAACGATGTCCATCTCGCTCACATAAATACTGTTTTAGTGCAACAAACTGGATTGTGTATTTATGTGCTTGATTTTTACTGGTTCTGGTGGAGGTGTGTGGGGGGGATGCATACAACACCTCNACCTGTCGCTCACAGAATTTCCAAGAGTGCGTTCCAATTTTGTCCTTTTAGGTTTGACCGAACGAACTAACACACCTGTGTGTATTTCAAAAAGATTCGAAACTTTGTTCCACAAGCTGTTGTTTTGATCGTCCGGGCTTTCTCCTCTTATCCGCAACTGATCTTTTCTTGCACTATACGTTTCCCCAAGGAGGCGTTCATACTTGCCCATCACGTTGTCTCGATAGCTCCGTTGGTGTAGAGTTGAAAGAAGCCGAACTCGATTTGGGGCTAAAAGACCAACGAACGAACGAGCGAATCAGCAATCGGATTTCATATCACACTAACCCACCGACATAATCGGGTGCCATCGACAGGGTCACATTAGCCATGCACTTGTTGTTTTGTGCATTTCCAATGATTCATAAAATGCCCGAATACCACAAACCGTGAAAACAGTTGGGGTCTTGGGGAATAAACAATAAGAACGAACGGGTCAGTGATGCACTTCGTAGTCTGTAAAAAGAACGAACATCCTGGTTACGTGGAGAGAAGAAGAAAATACTGCCCCAACAACCTTACTGTCACTATTTTGCTTCACTCGCAGTCCCTGGATCTGACATATGGATAGAAAAACTATTTTAAAAAAAAACAAGAAATGCGTGTTGAATTTCCGTCGCTGATGGAGGAGGATACGAACGTTGATTTAATGCACCTCGACAAGCTGGTTTTTAGGCACAAAAGCTGTTTGATGACGAGTTGGTTCCATCCGTATGCATCCTGGTGGATGAATGCAATAAAAATTAGGAACATTTCATTACTCCCATCTTGTTTCTTGTATCCAGATAAGATCACTATTGATGAAGCTTAGATTCCGCTTTGAATTCCAGTCTTTCATATATACTAACATGTGTCGTACTCAGCAAGTACTAAAAGTCTCTGATCAGAAAAAATGTGGGACACCAGGGGTGTCTACCTATGTGGGTAACCGCGAATAAGGGAGAATCGCTTTTTCTTCCAGCACTTTTTCCTTCCCCAACAAAAAGAAGCCAGAAATGTTTGTGGAAACATCGTGAACGGCGTGAATTCGGTTTGCAACAAAATAAATCCATTGATGTCGTTCTGTTGACCCAAAGGAAGCACTTAACTGTACCGGGACTGGTGGTGTATGCTCGAATCAAAAAGCTGACCGATACTGTGGAGACCATTTTGAATCGTGATCCTTGAACGAAACCAACCTGTTTTCACGTAGAAACAAGTGGTCGGAATTAAAATTATGAAGAGATTAACGAATATCGAAGTATAAAGGTTTTACATGTGTAGTTTTGTTTGCACGCTAATATCTATTTATAATGAAATATATGTAAAAATAATGTAATATATAGTGATGGCTGTACTCATGTTGAACTAATCCCCAATCAGCGTGAATTAGATGAACGAAACAGAGAGTGGGACCATCGTTTGAGCCAGAAGACTGGTCAAAACTGAGTGTTTCCGTGACGCATGATTGTGGTCCTGTATTGAATCATTCGAAAAATTGATTGAAAAACAAATAAACGATTTATTTGATGAATGCGAACGGGAACAGGGAAACGTGTTTTGTTTTCGGTCTGAGACCGAACAACTTTACCGAGAAAATGTCCCTCAGTCCCTTCCATGTTCCGAACAAATTCGTTTCCGTGAGAAAATTTTCGCAGCTGTTTTACATCCATTCTTGAAAGAAATTATAAAACCCAAATGTTTCAGGTTCTTTGCAATATTTGTTTTGCTTGTATCAGGGGATCAAAGTGACAGTGTATTCATACCTCTGTGTATATGCGTACAGACATAACTGATATATATATATATATATATATCATAATGACTAGTATATGAATGATTGGAAAAAATTTCCCTGGAAGCACACGACCGATTTCGCGGTTCTCGCCGGTTGTCAGGCATGCGTATCTGGTAATCTTTTGTCAGTTCATTCACACATATATATATATGTAACTAGTGCATTCCGTAGACAAAAGCATATTTTCCAAAACGGTACACTTAATGCCTGCAATTACCCAAGAGATATGAAGAGAATATTAAACAATAATCCATGGACTGAAGTGTAAAGCAGTAAATTGCATGACTTGATGTTTCTTCTTGAACTATCGCGCCAATAGTGAATTGATAGACAAAATTTGATTGCCAAAATCCAGGCTTCTTGTAATCCTATAACTGTTCTCTACATTGAGGAGCCAAAAATTACTGGGCTCATCCAGTCTTCTTGTTTCATCATCAAGGCAGCGACAGCTGCCATCAATGAACCGCATCAAATGATCCGGCTTCCAATGTTCACTGGGATGTTCATGGGAATTTCTCAAGTTATTTATCAATCTTAAGCCTTATTTGCCGCGGAATCTCATTATAATGAAAACATTTCCTTTTTTCTATTCATAAAGACACAACTGTGTATAATCTAATAGATAAATGAAGACCTGTATCAAGCTAGTGGAGGAATGCGCATTTTCGATGATAATTCGGGATAATTCACTTGAAACTTCTAGTTAATTTGATTCTATTCGCAGGTTCTGTCGTTTTCCAATTTCATGCTGCAATTTTGTTCTCAGTGGCATTATTTTTGCACATTTTTCATGATTACACCCTGAAAATACCCTCATTACCAATAGGCTTTAAAAACTACAATATAGTCAATACATGCAAGGAAACTCAA
>UZAN01041870.1:34185-51121 GCA_900618425.1 Echinostoma caproni
TATATATATATATATATATATATATATATATATATATATACTGAAGGCAAATCAACCGTCGATTCAGTAATGGGACACCTGAGACTTCCAGATGGTCATTGGTTCCACCGATTGGAGCAAATGAAACTCCCCCTGGTCGGCATTTGCATATCGTGATCTTCAAACCTGTCTCTGGGCACTCCTCTGATCAAAATCCTCAGGATTCGCGATAACAATAATCCACATATGTGAAGCCCTCTTTTGTGTACGTGCCCGTTCGTGTTCAGATTGTGATATACACATCATTTAGAGCCCTTGATAGAGATGCAATTGAATTTAATCCCGGCTTTCTGAGCATCAATTCTCGATTGCGAAAAATGGAAGGCGATCTCTACAAATCTGTGAGATATGGTCCGATTTTATCACCACTTTGTCCCTCNGAAAAGACACAAACCTCAGTGGATTTTTTGAAATTGGGGCAAATTGAAAGAAACTCGAGAGTGTCCAGCATAAATCCTCGAATTGATCATCTTTCAGAATGGGTAAATGGTTTCTTGCGTCACAAGATTGCCCGCTTATTCCTACCATGGAATGTATCTGCGACGTTAAACTTCTTCCGATTCATTTTGTAGGTAGTGGAGTAGATGCAGAAGTAAAGAATGGGTAAATGAAACAATTTCTAACAGGTGACTGTCGAATTGTGAAATGAGATCCATCATCTTATTCCGCCTAAAGATCTATTTGATCCAACACATGCTTCCGTTTTGCTCACTTTTTTATTTAGATTACTGCTTTATCATTTTGTAATTAAGGTTATTATTGTCATTAATTAACTATTAATTAAATAGTTCTTCATAATTGTTAATAACTACGTGAACTCCTCATACTAAACAGACGGTTATTTTATCACATTTTTGGAAAGAGAAAGTGGTGAATCAGACGGTTTCCGATGAAAGTGAAGAGAGACATGCGGTCACAATGATGATGAAATGAAAACATACGATGCATAGATGTTGATGTTGATCCCGGCTGCCAGCATCCGTTTCCGTGCAAACTATAAGCTGCACGTGAGGTGGAGTTATTTTCTCAACCTCCAGAAACTCATCATTTAGTTCTTCATTACATTTTGTTTCATCAACAAAAAGTGGGTTAAACTAGTCAGTAATTGGTACGGATAAATTCTTGGTCATTTTGTGGATAGTTCCCAAGACTGGTAGGGGAGGGGTGAAGAATTCCCATTGGGTCCGACCAGGATCGAACAGGCATGGGATTGAGTCAGCGGAGGAAAGCACATCTACCCACCAACATTGATAAATATCAATAGCTGGATTGGAGCATCATACGAAAGCCAGACACAATAGTGTGTGCGTGTGTGTAGGGGGGGGGGGTTGAATCACTTAATCGCAATCTCTTGGTCACGACCGCCTTCAAAGCCAGATCATTCGGACTTTCGATAGTCAACTGTTTTTTTATGAGGGAGGTAGATAATATTTCCAAAATATCACCTCACCAATAACATCAACTTAAGTGGTTTAAAGGGGGGGAGGGCGAGGCGGTGAATATACTCTATATTCGACAGCGGAACTCATTATAGAATTTGACTGTATAGCGTATAATCAATCAACTTCCTTAGCAATTTCAGAGTAATCATAAAGGAGCATATAAAACGACACAGGATATCGATTGTGGATCAGAGTCAAGTAGGAAAGCAGAGACTAAATTGCCTTACTAGGGTGCCAGATAGAATTGTTCATCTTGTAGAGATACTTAGATGGGAAAAAATAAGTATTCAGGGCCGCAAAACTATAAAACAACGAGTAGTATTGACAGATTTGTTGTCCTAGACTTAGTTTCAAAAGAATCTTTCACTATGTAGCTGAAGAGTCCAAGAGACACAATCGAAGACGGCATGTTTTCATAGCAATTTTAGTTACGAACTGTGTTGACTGGAATTCCTTGTTGTGTAACTTCTCTCTGACGGCCTCTAAGAACTTGTCTAATAATGCTTGGGGCAAATAAATGTGGAGTGTGCGCAATTCCGGAAATATTCCTCTAAAAATATCACAAAACAATAAATTTTCAATAATCAAAAGAGCTATTTAATATCCCAAAAGAATGCACTGTATTCAGGGTGTTCGTAACTTTTTCCAGACAAGGTTGAGGCTCCGGTACATGTTTTTCTTCGGTGTTTTTCCCGTTTCAACCATTACACATTTTATTTTGTGTACTTCTCGTGGATCAGCGATCGCAATCATAGTCGTAATCAGCAACCGGAAACGTCCAACTCTAGGTGGTTGGATCAAAGCCATAAACCTAGAAGTTGTCTTATTGAACAATATGAAAACAATGGATAGTGTGTGCAATAAAAGATTTTGTGCTTAGAACGTGTTATCCAATCAACTAATATGTTCTTCCGATCGTTGTATTCCTGAATAGGTCGCGGTGAATCGGATTGGTCTCGAAGGTTGTTTTTTATCGGTCAGAGGGAAACCGCAATGCGTAAATCCCTGCTTGATCTTAACTTTTAGCTTTTCATTGCTTTATTCAGTTTCTTCGAACAGCCTCAATCGAGGACAGTGTAGTACAGGATTGCGGGACCGAAGGAATAAAAAACAAATTGATACTCTGAACAGGAAATTGCGTGCTGAAACCCATTTCAAAGGATTAGTTGCCTATGAACATATTACACGGCTCAGTGATTTCATTTTCCAATGCAAGGTTTGAAAAACGGATAGATCATACAAATGCCGATTTATTCAGTTTTATTAGACAGAGAGGCTTAGCAGAGATTATCCTGCGAGAACGAAAACTTTCTGACAAATGGCCAGATGTTTTGAAATTTCGGATCCGTGGTTTGTGTGTGTGTGTGTGTGATAAGCTGCATCGACGATTTTTCTCCCTCTCTCTTATGAACATCACCAATGCTCATTTCTGCCTAGGACCATTCAAGTCAAGATAGCTGCATGCCTCATTTGACTGTTTGCAAGATATTGAGCACCTTTCTTCGTTCCGAGTTGCATAATCATGCCTAAATATCTTTGACATCCCTAAACTCCTCCAGTCTCCCACGCACACACCCATCCACCACCCTAAACCATCCACCCACCCCACCTCCACCCCGCCATCCCCCTCCCAACCACTGAGTGTAATTTATCCGACACATTTGCAATATGGTTGAAAGACAGACCCACGCAAACCACTCTCACTGTTGCTCTCAATTTCCGGGACAAGTAAGTAATATCATTAGTCCGTCACACACATTTCATGATTCGGCACGTTCTCGGAATAAAAATTCGATAGAGTGCCAAACAAAAACGATGAATTGTGCGACGTTGGATCCGGAATGGGGAAAAATTAAAACGCCAGTTAGTTAAAGAGTTGAGCAGGAAGCGGAGGAGGAGGTGACTGATTAATGTTTTTTTACTTTTCATTTGCCGCAGAGATAGCCATCATTATCAGAACCACATATCTCATACGTCATGACCGAAAAGTATAACCCAAATCAAGGGAGCTGCTTTGGGCGTGTTGAATTCAGTAGGGCAATGTGTTCACATTCATCTCTTGTCTGCTTGCCATCAATGTGTTTTCAACCCGATAGAATACAAAAGCCCAATCCGTGAAAGAAATCGAAGGTAAATTGTGTAAACAGAGGAATGATTTCGGTGGAGTGGCATAGAAATTAATGTTGGTTGACAGTCGTCGGTTAATATTTCCACATGAATATCAATCGTAGTGGTAGTGATATTCATAGTAGTAGTAGCAGTAATAGTAGCAGTAGTAGAAGTAGTAGTAGTAGTGGTGGTAGTACTAGTAGTGTTGTGAGATACTACTCACTTGTGAGTAGTTTTGCTGCCAGGAACTGCGATGATATGTTTCCGATGGGATTTTTTGTGTTATTTATGCCAGATTAGTGATGTCCCATCTGTAATCTTCAATCAACAACTCTTCTCTACCAGCATCGCCTTCTGGAATTATAACAGCAGTAATAGCACGCCTATAGAATTCGTCGTGCATCTTGACATAAAGGGAAACGCATGTTAATAAAAACAGCTTTAGTGGTTGCTTGTATTCTGGATAATAGGATTGGATTGAGGCAAAAGAACGTGATTGGCTGATTCTCTCAACGATTAAAAGCGAGTCAATCACTGTGTTCAAAATAGTAACTACAAGAATTGTGCATCCCTCGTCGAACCGTTCCTCTAATCAACCTGCGTAGTTGTGGGAATTCGGAAGACAAGTTTGCAAATGAGGCATCACGCTGCATGTACACTTATTTACTAATACCGTTACCGTTGTTCATATCTAAATAATTATCCGCGTTCCCGCACTGCTTCGCGGAATTATAACACTTGGTGCTTTTTGTTTAACCGACAAAATGCTTTTTTTTATTGAAAAACATTACATCATATGTGAATGTCAATATGATTCAAATCTGACCTCTCTTCCTCATTTTTGCCCAAATCAATCTTATGATGCTCACGAATGCACAAATACAATCAAACTTACATTCCGAATGCTCTAATGCGACCCATAGTATAACAGTCTATAGACACTCCGGAAGAAATTCAAGAATTGCGTCTACGATTACGGGTAGCAAATAAAGAGGCTCGTTGATTATTCTATTATATACAAACTACCCTTCGTGTGCAACGAAACGTTTTGTTTACTGACCGACAAATAACGCTTAACAGATTTCGAATTGGACAAATATTGTGGGATGCTTGCATTCCGCTCAGCTTTTATCAATCTCTGATGTCATCATACCTCAAACCGGGACAGTTGAATAGTCTGAAGACTTGATAAACAGAGCTTTGCTAACCGCTAACAGCTTCGCATTCCGATTGTGTAATCCCTTTGTGACTAACTGAGTCATTTTGAGTGAATGATTCGTTGAAAATGCTGTTTCGCGATAACGGATGCCAAGGTTTTGACAAGTTTTAACTTTTTTAGTTCAACAACATCTTTCTGTTTCGACTACGTATGCATATAATTCAAATCAAATACTTCTAAACAAGTCAATCAGCTAGAGATGGAGAATAGTACGAAAGAATTGAATACACCTTACGTTAGCCAATAATTCAGATGCATAAACTAAAAATGTGCCATGAAAGAGCCGTGTGTCTAGTACGAATAAGGGGTCACGTACACTAGCCATCGCTGACGGATGACAAGCTTTGATCTCGCTAGAACCAGACAAGTGATGGTAGTAGGGGTTGCACCGTGTGTGCGTTTGTGTGGCAGACATGCTGGATAACTTTATAGTATCAACTCACCTGAGAGCGTTCCGAATTTGGCTTGGAGTATTAGCTATATTCGCTTGAAGCCCAATCCAAGTTACAATCTGATTTGGCGCTGCCATCAATAGTCTTCTTTTGGCTTTGACAGACGTTATTTTCGTTGGGCCCCTTGTTTTCTTCATGCTACTCGGATGTACTTCTATCAGAAATCTGTTAACTACGGTCTGCGAGCAGTACAGTCTTGCCGCTTCTCGGTGAGCCAAAATCTCCCCGTTCTCTAATGCCGGTAACATTCGACCACGTTACCCTCTCCCGTTTTATTCTGTGAACTTTACAGCAGCCGATACTCGTGGTCGATACTTCAGAGCTATTGGCTAGCAAACAACAAGGGCTAAATTTGAGAACTCAAATCAACCTGTCATCAGAATGACGAAATCAATGCAAAGGCCTTAAAAGCACTTTGTGCCCATTTTAGAACATTATGTCCAATATTCAGAGTTCCATTAAAGTTAAATCAATTTTCATTATGAATCTAACGAGTGTGTTGTGTGACGAGTGTCCGAAATTTGAACGTTCTGCATTAAACGGCAGCCAAGATGTGTAGTAAAATAGGAAAACCGGATGGCCTTAAAAATCTTTCGTAAACAACACATTGCTCAGCGGAAGCTGGCCAAAAAACGGAACAAGACATTCACCAAGGGACTCGGTGTGAACAATTTTAAAATGAAAAACCTGACCTGCTTGTCCTGTTACAAATAAACACCAGAGTTATTTGGTTATCATTATACGCGGTTCCGCTCATCCGGGTCCAGTCAATTTATTGCAATTATTAACTTAAGCAGTATATCGCACTTTGGTTTCCTCGCATTAAGGGAGCCATCGCTGGCTAAGTCGCATACGGACAAAAAATTTCCTCACGTTTCTTCAGTGGAGCTGTTAAAATTGGTTACAATGTTGTGAGGCCTGACAAATATTGTCGGCCCAGTCATGCGATCGGCATCAGGTAGCAGCAAGTTTGGGCTAGCATTACGTGTTAGCAATCCTTCGGCAATCGAAACCAGACCCGCTAAAATGTCAGGAGGATCTTGGACTAGTCGCATTTGCAGTTCATGAGGCTATAAAGATCTGGAAATCCCAGCCGGTGGAATGTGAGAACTCATAATGCGGATGCAAAGATGGTGAAACGCCAGAGTTGCTAACTCAGAAAGACAGTAAAAATGAACGGGGATACGGTACGAGCGGACAACGGAAGGTCAGTTAAAAATGGACCATCTTCTGCTAGGAACGGCGAAGTTTGAATGTGTTACTGGGACTAAATACTGTGCGACTGTGGATAATCAGTTATTCCATCCGATGTCCAAAGTGAGAAGACGGATCGCATCGGATGATATCGCCAGGTCACATTGCTCTCAGGATTAGACAGAAATACAAACTACCCCGAGGAATCATCTCCATCCCCCAGCCAGCTTGTTCGCTGGATCAAAATCCAATCGAAACCATTCGTGAGTTCAAGAGTAGAAGAATAATTGAGAATCCGAAAAGGGCTTTGACGAGGAAATGGAGAGTAGTTCCAGAGGACTACATCCAGAACGTCATTATTAGTATCACTCTGAAAGTCTGTGAGGTCTTTTAATACAATTTTAGTATTACAAGTTACTGTCCAATATGTGGTGTGGTTTATTGACCCTGAAGTGATATCGTGAAATTGTGGAGTTGAAACTTACCATACAGTTCCGATGAATCTGAAGTCTACTTCATGCCACGGTATGATAGGGTTGTTTTTCGTTCTTATGCGTGTTTCATCGTTTTTTTTCTTGCAAATTGTGAAGGGAGGAAAAGGGATCAAGTCTTGTATGCGATGGGACGGGATTGTTTTTGGAGTGGATCGATCTCGTTTTCGTACCTCAAATCGATGATCTGTTTCTTTATTATGACCCAGTTGAATGAAAAACGGTCTGTGGGAAAACGGAGCATAATTGGGTTTTCTCGACTTTTCTCCTATTCATGTATATTTTTCAAATTTTCTTCATCCCTTTGACAACGTTGGTGATTGCAGTTTGATTCAGACACACAAGCTCGTGTAAGAAAAATTGATGGATGGTGATTGTTAAAAATGTTGGTTAATTGTTCTTCGGGCTTGATTTTTACTCACAATCTTCCGTTCATTCCGTGGATCGGACACTCGAGTTTTGCCGTTGTTACGGCTCATCATTAGTGTATTTTCCTCGGCCTTCTAGGGATTCGAATCCCGGGCACCTTGACATTAACTGTGAGTTAAAATGCAAACAGAATTCACTCCAGTGGCTTTTCTGTCGGTTATTCATTCATACCTGAAAGAAAGACCTGATTTCGTGGTAGATAATGAATCCGAATCAAGCAATGACGTAGTTCTTCCCTTTGGAATTGAGCTCCGATTGACAACCTCTGAAGATCAAATCTGAAATAATCTGAATCAGTACTCCTGGTAGGCAGTAAAATGAGCTAGTAATTACGGTGCTACCTCCCATGCATTTTGAGTCAAAGGCTCAGGGAATAATTCATAAATCTATCCTAATACTGAACTCTAACAACAGTGAGACTCGAGTCTGCAGTGTTTGCCATAGCTTTTATGTAGTCTTAGCTCTTTAATTTTCAGCTTTCAATCCTGGTTTTTCCATCCTTCTCTCGTAGATTTTAACCTTGGATTGTGGTTTTATAAACTTGTCATCAAATCGTTTACTGATTCGCACGTTCCACTTGCCGGTCTTGATAACCCAACAATAACCCAGCTACCGAGGGTGGGAAAAACGGGACAAGATTCGGTGACAAAGGTGGTCAAAAGGACAGAGCAGAACTAGTCTTATTTTAAAATTGCCTCAGTATCCACAAGTGTGCATATATCATGAACCAGGACAACATTCATCAATGTGATAATCAATCAACCGCACAGTGACTTCGACTGCTCATTGTCTAAGCAATGATTTGACAAACCGGATAGCAAGATAAGTCCCTGATATAATTTGATCACGGGGTGGCAGGACGAACCGGTGTATCGCATTTATCGCATTTATTTACTGGTGGGTGGATGCTTTTAAATCAAGGTAGCTTTATCAATTAGAGCTATAGTGGTAAGTCACCATTAAAAATTATTCTTTAATCACTTTAGTGACTACCCGATACTGAGAGAGTATTTCCCGGTTTGGCGTTTAACAACGATCATTCCGCAGTGAATCAACCACCGCAATTTCGGGTACTAAAACCTTTTGTCATTAAATTAACGCCGTGCCAGTAGTAGGCCAGACTTTCAGACCATCCAGATTGAACTTTATTCATTGTTAGGCATTACTCTACCGCAGTCCTTGGTTCACATATTGTGGTCCACCGCTAACTGCATTTTGAGCTGAATCTCAGTCTGAATTAGTCATGGCATATACTAAGACCGTCCTTTCTCGTCCTTTCAAAAGGTGAGACGGTTTCTCAGACTAGCACGGGAAACTATGGGTGACTTCAATGGCGCTTCCTGGACTATAGTTGAATTGAGCCTGCTGTTTGATATCACATATCTCAGTTCAATAACTCGTTCCAAATAATTAACTGCCACAATTAGCTATACTGTGAGCGATTAAAAATATTGTTTATTTCTAGTACTTTCTAAAGTTTATTTTCAATGTTCATTGTTGTAGTGCTCCTCTTTATGAACTGGAAAATACTTCGGAAGGGGATATGGCAAGCGAGCATCCTAAAGGAAGTTGATTTTTATAGCTGTTTAATATGGTCCTTTTGGGCATTCAAAACAAGTCTTCATTGCATTCCACGAAGCTGATCTCGATGAAAGCTTCTTCGAACAGGATGAAGCATGACCTAAACTGAATTCAATCGCTGGGTATGGGCTTAGCCACACTAGGTCTGCTATGTACAGGTACGTTGTCGAAAATAAAGATGTCTTTGATGTTTTGCGTGTTTTCCCACCATTTTCGGACATATTTCATGAAAATGTTTGAAGTAACACCAGTTCACTCACGGTTCGACCAACCCAAATTGTCCCAAACAGTAATATTCGCTCCACTGTAAGAAGGAAGTGATAAAATGAACAGCTTTGCAATGTAGATCGTTCGTACGAACTTGGGCATCATCGTAACTCTATGTGAAGTCATAGTCTGACCACCGCAAAGCTCCTTCCAGTTTTACCCAGTACGTCTAAAGAGAGCACGGGAAGGTAGACGATGGACATGTAAACACTGGAACGTGACCGAGCCATTGCAGATGGTGTACAGCGATTGTTTCTTTTTAGGTGTTAAGACCGAATTCCACCCGCCACGGTATGCACCGCAATTTAGCGCTCGTAACCCAACACAGAAAATCAGAACACACAAGACAGGTTAACGATCTAATGAATAATCGTGAGAGTACATCAATCGATTAAACGATGACCGACAATCAGGTCAAGCTGGCGCATGGACAAAACGGATTGGATGAGTATTAGTCAGTGTCTGTCATGAATAGCTGTGTAACGTGATTGGACGATCAATGGGAACTGATAGACGAATGCGTACGTAGCATTAGGGAACAACTATCAGCATCCAACACAATGAGGAACTTCGTCATTGCTCATCTCATTTTACCGAAAGACACGAAAAATACGATGAAGACATCGGTGTTCGCATGGAAACAGAACGGAGATGTCATGTGTTGTAACCGCAAAGCAGAGCGCCACTAGCCACATACTGCTATGCACATTCTTCCCTTACGGGAAAATCGGATGTCTTGACGACGCCACACGTGCCTGAAATCTTAGAAATCTGCCTTAGCCTTTACTATTCATAATGCGATCTCCTATCCATTCCACTTCAAGGTGTGATCAAACATAAAGCTATTAACTAATTCTAGTTGATCACCACAGAAGTTGAGCCTAGGCACAGGCTTCTGCCAGTCTCAAATAAGCACTTTGCGTTTGAGTTGTGCAAAGCACATACCATACCTGGATACTTCAATTGGCGGGTAGTTTAAAGCCCGTCGGATTGCCTGTGTATTGTTACCCAGCAAGGCTATATCATCGGTATATTCTAACTCGAGAACCCTTTTCCCTGGGAGGAGCTCAAATTTACCGTTTGCTAGAGCAGACAAAGAAATCCACAGAAAATTTGTGATAGAGTGTGGTAATTCGGATCTACGAGATCACGCCTGCCCTGGAGCAGCGCGGTACAGTTTCCGGACGTTGGTAGTCAATCGACCTTGAGCGCTGATGCCAGTAGCACGTGCACAGCCTCCGGATACACGTCATTGGTGGGCCGTTCCAGCCAATCAGATACAATGCAGAGAAGAGCAATATGACGCAAGATGTGATGCAATATTATTGGTGGGAACTAAGGTAGCCAATGATCTTTTCTTGTGTACATATATATTCACTTTCATTTCCTTCAATAAAGGACTTTGTGATTCGCCTGTCTTGTGGCCTTTTTCCTCGCGTCTCGATCCTGCGGGTTATTGCGAGTTCGAGCCATTGCGGTCCAGTGCCATCGGTTTTTAATTCGTGTTCCGTGATTCCTATTGCGTAGTTCGTGTCCGGTATTCTGTGTGTAACTTCACTACTACTACTTCTACAATCATTACATAGAGTTAAGGATGAATGTGGATATGGGACATCTTTATGGAACCTCATTAGAGAAGACCGTGGGTGGTGGAATTAGACCAAAAGCCATAATCTGACCTGATATATGATGATAAAACGCTTTGAGGATCGACACGTACTTCTCAAGCACCTCATACCTTAACAAACAGTTCTATAGTTCGATCCTATCGATAGAATTGAATTGGGATCAGGCCTATACCTTTATGCTTGATGCAGTTACTGTGCCGGCTTTTTTATAGCTCCCACCACCCGCTCCGGACCCACGTGAAGGGTACCTATTCAGAGAACAAATCCACCAGTTTAGTGCCCAGTGTTATTAACTATCATTTAATAAAACTAAAGATAGGCCATCGGAGGCGGTGCTGTGGCTCAGATCTCTCCGTGAATTGTACCCGTAGAAGGCAGGTTTGCCTAGACACTCTACGGGACCCGAGCCAGTCTAGCTGCGGGGTAATCGAGAACTGTTAACCGGCTTAAATGGGTCTCGAAGTACTCCGCTCATCGATGTTAATTGTGAACAGACTGGCAGTCAATTTTCACATGATATTTTGCTCATACACAGGACCTTCCTATTCGTGACCCTGATAAGATGAAATAGCTTGCGGTAATTTCCCATGACAGCAACTCATTTCATCTCTGATCTACGGTAAGACCACGATCTATGTGTTGGTTAGCGTTGATTTTACATCACGTTACGAGTCACGTTTCGTTATGCTCGCTGCCGGTCGGGAGCACAAAATATGAAAATTACTTTCGTCCAACCACATGTAGCGTCTGCTTGGTCGCGGACAGAGACGTGGTTTTCATTTGAGGGTTTTGTAACGGCATTGAAACCGAAATGGTCTGAAATGTGTACAGTACTAATCATTGTCTTACGTTCGCTGTTCCTTTCAGGCGCACAATGGTTGGTTTCAGTGAACACTGACAACGAGCAATTCGAAGAGTCAGGAAATACATGAGAACTCCTGACCGATACGAACCTTTTGTACTCCCCCACTCCGGATACAGTTTGTACATTGCATTTTGCCGTTCTTTCCGTGCGTTAATATACATTCGTCTTCTCCCTGTGTAAGCGTGTCTAACAGTGATAGGTGCGATTGAGTGTCAGTGGTAACGAGTGTCTATTTGTTAGGATGGAGCGCACACTTTTGCAATCATTTTAGAGCGTTCCCGTGGGTCTTCATACGTGCTGCGTGATTTCTGTACCCGCACCACAGTTTTTCTGCCCCGTGGTCTTTTCGGTCCTTATCAACATTGCCTTGTCTCAACTATTTCCCATCGCCGAGCGTTTGGCTACTTGCAAAACACCCTTTCTGATTGGATAGAACTGGCAGCTGGTCTTTGGAACTTGCCTTTGTGCTTATCCGGGAATGAATTGATACAGAGTCTGCAATGCACAAATCAATGCTCTTCACCACGAACAAATACTGAAAATTTAAAAGATGATTTTGAAAGCTAGGGGTAAAGATCGAGTAACCGTGACTAAGATATTACTGCTTCTGAGTGTATATTTGACCGAATGAACTGATAATTCTGTGTGCTTGAAATTAAAAATCGACGAATGGTCAAGTCAAATCAATTAATCGTTGTATTGCCGACAAGAATTAAAATGCCATAGTTACAAACAACAATCCGGCCCAAATTCGCTTAGATTCTCCCTCGTGAATCGGCCGGTTCCTACTGAAAAAATGATTATCCAACTCTCTATAGGAACAGGTCAAATTATGAAAATGGCTTGTCCAGGGATTTTTCTTTTGGTCACAGACAACCAACCGGAGTCAGCAGCCGATTTGGCTGAGTTTCACTCATCATCAAGAATTCCATGAACACATTGATATTCATTTTGATATCAGTAGTCCACTTCACAGCAACTAAAATCACTGAAATTTAGAGCCAATTTTCAGGCGAATAGTTAGTTTTCAATAATTCATATTCCCGAGCACTGTTATCCACCTGCAATTACGTTCTGAATGGACATATTTCAAGTTCTGAAATATTCATTGAACTTCTCATTTTGAAACTTGAACAGTTTCGGAAATTTTCACCGCTTAAATGATTACAGATTTGGATGCAGTTTTATTGATTCAAAGAGACCTATGCTATAACAACGAGATCGGTCGACGGAAATGTTTGTGGTAACCGACAAAAAGCACTGGACAGCTGTTTCGTCTTGTTTGGAATTTGTCAGCAATGCGTACTTTTTGTGTAGTTGCTAGGACTGGAACTGCGAACATTCGGGTTGGAACTTCAAACCCTTACTCCTGAGCTACGCAGTCGATGGTCATTATCTTGTGCGAATGGCTCAGTCAATTCAGACGGTGAACCTTTGGATTAGCCCATTCGGTTTTTCACAGGTACTGTTGAGGATATTGGGGTTGGATTTCACTCCAAGATCATCAACAGTGCCTGATGCCTGCGAAAAACCGAATAAGCTAATACAAACAATCATCGTCTAACAAGATCGGTAGATGACAAAATACTGAAAATCGGTTCTCGTAGCTCGGGTGAACCGAATCCCATTTCGCCTGTACGCCTAGCTTCTCAATTTTGTTTGCAAATGTTTCATCATCAGTCAAGCTGACATCACCAGTGCTTGTGAATTGGCAGTGTTCTGCTTCGGTCCGTTCGTTCATATATGTAATCTTCAACGACTATTTTTGTCCTTTGTTCTCACTCGGTTCGACTGGGTTCACCGTTAAACTGGTGCGCGGGGGTGAGGGTGAGAGGGGTTTGTCCTTTCGTCCCCATTGCAGTTTCCGTCCGTTCTCAGGTCACGGCGTGACCTTTTTTGTTGCGTCATTTGGTCCTTCAGTCGCATTAGCGTGTACACGTGATCCAGTTCGATGTGCCTGTTTATTGAGTTGATTGAAGGGTGCCAAGCCTCGAGAAATTCTCTAGCTTGTTTTGACCGGATTTGGTCGATAATTTTCACCGAATCGAAGTCAAATTGATGTCCTACACGCTGACCTAACTTCCTGTTGTTCCCATCCCTCAACTAGATCACAATATCGTTGTGTTCCCTCTAGAATAAACATTTATCGTAACTCCACAGTACCCTCATTAGCACGTATTCTTGTTAACAAAGAACAGGTTTTCACAGAATTTGTTAACAGTTTTGGAACTTAAATCTCTTTTTTCATTGTTATTTTCATTTTCTCTCTTGCTCCAAACTGTATATTTTTAACTGAAATGCGGGCTTCATGCTTGCAGAAGTTATTGCAATACAATGCAATACAATACAAATTGATATCCTTCTTGATCTTCGTGGAGTGAAATCAACATCAGTGGGTCATGTTTCCTGACTGCCGATTGGTGTAGTATCATGAGGTACTACCAAGAATCATGCCAAAACTTTGGCTCCGATGCGCTGACGACACATTCGTCATCTTAAATAAAGTCAGAACTAGAAAGAACGCACAACATCAACAATAACACATTCAACGACATCAAGTTCACAATGGAAACAGAGGAGGATAAACAACTGGCATTTTTGGACATCTTGATTATCACAACACCATCAGGAAAACTGGAGACAACGGTTTACCGCAAAGCAATGCATACGGACCAAATTGTGATTTTCAAAAGTAATCATCCACACAGCCACAAAAGATGCTGTGGGCGAACCTTGTTCGGAAGAAGCAAACCGCACTGCAGCCACGGTATACTTAAGAAGAAAGGTACCTTTTTAGAATATTTGCTCACAATGACTACACCCGCAACTCCCTCAAAAGAACTCTGACTCAAAGAGAGAAAGAAACAATAGATGGAGAATCGGGAATCCAAGTCGCCCACAAACCGACTGCCTGCCCAAGGAGACTTCTATCAAAACCAAAGGAGAGAACAATGGAGAAGGACAAGAGCAGTGTAATCTATCAAATAAACTGAAATAACTGCCCAAAACATTATATCGGATAAACAGGAAGAAAACTGTCAACAAAGATCCAATCGGTAATCAGGCGTTGATTTCCCTCCACGAAGATCAAGAAGGGCATCAATTTGACTTCGATTCGGTGAAAATTATCGACCAAATCCGGTCAAAACAAGCTAGAGAATTTCTCGAGGCTTGGCACCCTTCAATCAACTCAATAAACAGGCACATCGAACTGGATCACGTGTACACGCTAATGCGACTGAAGGACCAAATGACGCAACAAAAAAGGTCACGCCGTGACCTGAGAACGGACGGAAACTGCAATGGGGACGAAAGGACAAACCCCTCTCACCCTCACCCCCGCGCACCAGTTTAACGGTGAACCCAGTCGAACCGAGTGAGAACAAAGGACAAAAATAGTCGTTGAAGATTACATATATGAACGAACGGACCGAAGCAGAACACTGCCAATTCACAAGCACTGGTGATGTCAGCTTGACTGATGATGAAACATTTGCAAACAAAATTGAGAAGCTAGGCGTACAGGCGAAATGGAGATCGGCAAATCTTTATGAGTGACAATTTACTCAGCTATTCCGCATGGAATAACTGATCCACAGTTCGTACGTAAACCTTGACTGATATCGAGCGTGGTTAACCTGGGTGAGACTTAGCTTGCTGTTCATCACCTCGATAAAAATGGAGCATACACCTGCGGATGGAAGGGAATTAGTCAAAAAATTATACGAAAAGTTAACAATCTCTCCCATTCTTTGATCACGTAGAACTGAACTTTTCTCTTTTCCCAAATCAATTTTTTTCGCTTTTAATTAAATCTTATCCGCCACACTCACACCAAGTTAACGTCTATAGTTTCACACCGCACAACCAGTGAGATGTTGTGGTTGTCCGTCTCGCCCCCCCCCCCCCACTCTCAACTTGGTAAACGAATCCAAATTATGTGTAAGGTGACAAACATTACGGTGATAATATTTGAATCGGTAAAATTGATACTACATCATTTTTGCTCTGAATGTGACAGTGAAGTACTTGAATAATTTCATCAATCGATTAAAAATTGATTCAGAGGGGCTAGCACGAAAAACGAACTGAGATGACAGAAGGGGTTGTCTAGAACGACCTGAGAGCATTATGATCATACTAGTAGAGCGTGGTGACCTTGTATCGAGATATGTTTAAATCAGTGTTACTCACTGTACTATAGGTCAATATCAATAGTACGCTAATGTTATTAATATAACGAATTTGTTTGTGTTACATCAGAGATTGCGAAGATAAATGGAAATGTTAACACCTCACGGCATATGTATATCTTCTTTCGGTTTTGATGCGATGGATGAAGAGGACTCAGTGTTTCAAATTTATTTATATTGATACACCGAAATAGGAAATTTATTTGTAAACATTTCGTCACCAACCAAGTGACTCCTCGGGCGTGCGTCACCGAGGAACTATCTGTGCCCTGGATCGATAGAGTGATCGCGAGTGGCATCATGGATCCTGTGCTCGGGGAGTTCGAGGGCATGTACGACATTCTTTTGCGAGTACTACTCGGCCCTTTCCATTCCTTTAGGTTCATTTAATTCCAGTAAATATCTTGTACATTTGATTATCGTTTACGCCAGATAGTAAACCTTCAGAAATTCTTGTTTAGCCACGAACTAGTGATTACTGCCAATCACCCTTCGGCTTTTGGGAGTCATATCTGTGTCCGATAGTGATGTAGGGTCTCGTTGTTGCACAACAGTAGATTTCACAACCATTTTAAAACAACGCACTTGTTTGACATAGTTCGGAAAATAAACCGTTGTGTGTCAAATTGTGCCGAATTCAAACTATCAATAAGCGTTAGACAAGCATGTTAAGATTTTGACAGACAATGTTCAAGGATTCAACATCAAAACTAGGAGGTCAAAGAGAATTGATCAGAACCCATTCCTATTTAATATGGCTCAACGCATTCTTCATACCACGGGTTTTGGTTGAATACGGAATGGTGGAGGAAGGACAGACGCGGACGCAGTAAATACATACACAGGGCAAACAAAAAATCCCACTGACCTACAGATAGATGTGCATCGTGATGTTACACCAACCGTATGCTTTTAATATTACTCTAGTTCAAAAGAAAAAAGTGACAGCTTTGTATGAGTTCTTATCTTGCAAACAAACACGGTCGACGATTGGATGAATATCAAGCGAAATCTCGAAACGTTCATT
>UZAN01041871.1:4984-29621 GCA_900618425.1 Echinostoma caproni
CCCCCCCCCCCCCCCGATGATAATGAGCGCACGTTATAGAGTCAACCACAGGGGTCCGGTTTTCTGAATTTGATTGCTGCGGTGAATCAAACGGTTCACAGAGGTGACAAGAGTAGGTCAATCCAAAAGCTACTAGGTAGAGAAAGGGATCAAATGAGGAGGAAAGTTTTTAATTTAAAAACAATGACAGATGGATCCTAGATCGGGTAGTGTGGACTTAAAACAACTTTCTCATAGCCAGGCCGGATAACTCATTTAGTTACCGCGATTTATTAACAACTCGTGCCCCGGTCTGATTCCCAATGGATTTGTTGAATGCGCACGTTGATGATGCTGGTGTAAGTGTGAAACAGCCATCTAGTGCTCTTGGAACCTTCCAACAGACGACTACATTTCCATAAACACACAGAACCTCCCAAATATGCTCACAGAAGAATCATTTCTGTAGAAGTTAACGAAGAAATACTATCCGATCGTTGCCAGTATGTTGATTTCCGTGACATAATTCGACTTGTACTTGGTCTTCGCCAAAGCATTCGGTTGCTGCATGCACACTTGGATGACGCAACACTGCGACATGTTATTATGTCACACTGTACCTGAAAGATGTATGCATTTCAGCGAGATTTATTTACTGCTACTGCCGACTTTAAGTAGGAAAATATGAGGAAAATCCTAAATCTTTCGTTTAGTTAGTAAGTCAGTCGCTCAGGCAGTCAATAAGTAGGTTAGTTTATCTGTCTGTCTATCTATCCGTCTGTCTGTGTATCTATCTCTATTTGTCACAGTCAACCGAAGCGAGAAAAGCATCGCTTCTTGAAAAAGAGTTTGACCCGTCTTCCCCACCCTGCATCCAATTATCACCTCACTTTTGCAAGCACCAACGCTTCTCGGCCACACACACGCACGTCATTGACTACGATGCTTACCTCTAATCGCCTGTCTGTCCGGCCCGGATAACAGTCCTGACCCAAGAGAGATAAGACTTCCGTTGGCTTGAGTTGCAACTTGTGGGCGTGTGAGTATGCGGATAAGTGTGTATGTGTTTCTGACCAAAAAACTGTCCAAAATCGAGAAGACCGAAAGTAAAGCTGGACTATATTATACCAATGTTTCTCTCTCATGCACACGCTGTCAGGACCAAACACACGCACACAAAAATGAGAAGAGATGAAGTGAAATTGCGACTCAGTGACACAGAACCCAGTAACCGGATTAGTCTGGTTTGATCTACAGAAAGAGTAGTCCGGCTGACAAGAAACGGTGGGACGTGGGTCGGACAAATATATATAGGTGCCAAAATGGGTCCCGGGGGAGGTGTTAGTGAGGGGGAAGGAAGGGATGGTAGGTTCTCTCTAACTTTGCAACTTCTAATTTTACTGCCACCCACCAACTTCCTCAACTGTTCTTATCGTTCGTGTTAGGAGAATCGATGAGAGCAAGATATGAAAATTCGGAGCGAGCAACCGAGCGAGCACGAGCGAGATGCGCAAGAATGAGTGGGGCTTGATCAGACCACCGCAGAAACTAACCTCAGAAGATCCTAAAGCCACGGAAAACCCTCGAGGCGGACAGTTGAGGCTGATATAACTGGTGAGGTGGGTTGTTGTCCGTCCGGAGACAGCGATAGAGAAAAGAAAAAACACGATGTGCTCAAGTAAGGTTGGACACTCGACAAGCCAATTGCATGCGAGCGAATCTAATTGTTCCACCGATCTAATTGGGACTGTTCCGATCTCACTCTATCTCCCCTTCGGCATCCATTTATTGAGTTCACCGGTCTGGCGGCACATTCGCCGCCTAACACCACACCATCCCCACAATTGCCCAACTAAGTCACTTTGGCCTAGCAACGACTGTACGGTCATTTGATAAAACGGGTCAGGTCTATAGATTGCAGCTCGACTAGAAGAAGGTCTATGTCCGCGGGAAATGAGAGTTGAGTGGGTGAAAGGATTAGGATTTTCGTTCCCGGTCTTCTACGAAACCAAACAACCGTCCATTCCTCAAAAGTTTCCTCTCCAACCCACCGGGGATAATCATGCCCCCTACTGTCAACGCGGCTAATTGAACACACAATTACCGAGTCGATGACTAAAAACCGAAACTCCATTAACCGAAGTTGATTGAGGGAATGAATTACTACGATAAACTGCGCACGCCGAACACAGTCCCACCTCGCTTTCCCGATCAAGTGTACCTATGTGGTCGGGAGTTGTATCTGACCGAAAAACTCTGATTATATCCAGAGAAACGGTGATTTGTTTTGGCATAAGTGCGATCTAGACTCTTTCCATGAATGGTCCCGCCTTTATTCCAGAGGCAAACTTTTGCACACTGAACTATTATTTGTGATAAAATTTTGGTTTGGTTTTTCAGCATGTCGCATTCAGTTCTGATAACTGTTTCGGTAAAATGATAATTCAACAAAACAGACTTATACACAACGAAGTCGAACTGACCAATTCGTAAAACCACCGATCGGGCGTTGGACATGGAATAACTCATCTAATTTATGGATTCTCAATAGTATTTGAGACGCACAATGAGGAAAAGCTCGCTTTCCTAATTTTCCAAGCCTAGCATCACAACCCCAAAGTTGTACTAGTCACATCTGAATATAGTCTCGTGTGTGAAGTTCTTAACCATATCTGATTCTGCTCGTTTGACGAAAAACTTACCAAAATATAAAGTTGTACGCTACCGCTCTTTCTCGATTTTTCAACGCCAACATTCAAGAAACATAGCAAGGGTAAAGCATTTCCTATGATATCGAGTTTTCAACTAAAGGTTTCTGATTTTCGGAACTTAACAATCTGAGATCAATAGTGATACAACAAAATGTGATGGGTCGAACACTTTCTACCCGTATCCATTTGGCGGTAAAATAACAGGTGTTTGATTTGAGTTAAGCAGTTAGTTCTTGTTGCTTTTGTTCGTTTGCTATGTCGGAATTTTCTATAGATGAAAATATAATCACTGACCTTAAGTGTACATAAGTTCAGTATGAGTGAAACGGCATTAGAAAGAAGGGGATTTGAATACGGAGTTCACAATTTGGACGCCGAAAACATCTGGATGATTGTATTTAGGGAGCTTACACCGGCCGCCCCGGGATCAGAAAAGTTGTGTTATTGAAAAGTTGTCCATGTATGCCTAGATATGAGCGAAAACGATTGAATATTGGATGAACTGGGTCAATCAGACAACAGCAAACCAAACTCGTTTTTTTCATTCTTCCTGGGATTTGGAACGGACCACTATTTTGGGAATATTCAAGGCCTCAAGAGCGGGATGGGGGTGGGGGGCATAAAGCAACTGTTTCCATTTAACTAACTGACGTCAGCATGTGCCGCTGTTCAATACATTGTTAGGTGGAGAAAAGATATTCATCCTTTTGATTAGTTTAGGCCACCATAATTCAGCCCGTGGTTGTCTGTCTTAAGCTTTACTCTCCATGATCCGTTTACAGACTTGATAAACAAAATCAGTGTACATATGTGCTCCACTGATTTTGTACTGTAATGATTATAGTCAAAGTTTAGTGCGTTGAAGGCTTGATAGATAGATAGATTGATTGATAAAAGATAGCTAATAGATGGATAATAAAGTCATGACTTGTAACGTTATCAAAATGTGCACAGTAGTGGATATCTTTGTTATGATCCAACACATCACCAACATACTCATCCTACAAGGAGTTTGATGTGATTCACGAATTCAGTTCCGAGAAATTAGGTGAACGGTTAGCGAGCGTGAACGGTAGGTCCTCGTGACTTTGGAGTTTATGTCTTCAACCAATCATCAGCATCATCATCATCGATAGTGATATAGGACTGGAAAATGAAAGTGAAATGTTCAACATTTAGCTAAGCTATAGACGATTTTGATTTCGGTGACGTACTTCATCATCATGACAAAAGTGTAGGAAAATACATGAGAATGATCGAGAGAAAATACCAACACACCGAAATGAGAGCCGGAAAATACAATATATGTGTGAATGACTGGAGAAAATTTCCCTGGAAGCACAGGACCGGTTTCGCGGTTCTTGCCGCTCGTCAGGCGTGCGTATCCGATAATCTTTTGCCAGTTCATTTATACACTTGTACCCGGAAGTGTATTTTTGTCACGACAACCTTGTTTGCAACACCGGGTAATCATTGGATAGACAGCTCTCTCAGTACTGGAGAATCATTGCTATGGTTGGATGTTTTGTAATTAGGTTACATGCTACTAGCCACAACAAACGTAACCTGATGGTCTTTGTAGAATATTTTACAATAAGTAGAATGTGAATATATATTTATAATTTTATATTACCGGGATACGCATGCCTGACGAGCGGCAAGAAACGCGAAACTGGTCATGGGCTTCCAGGAAAATTTAGTCCAATCATTTACATACTACATATTATGAAAAATATATAATACAATATTTGATGGGCAAACTAATGTATACTTCAACGTGATTGAAATCAGCGAGGCGCATTCATGTGTACTTATACTATGAGGAACAGATTGCGACAAAAAACTCCAGAAATTAGCTGTGCACCGTGTTCTCTGAATATGCGAACAAATCTTCGTGATATTTATATATGCCACGTGAGTTAAAATTGTGATTAGCGTTTTCGGCATGAAATCGTGATAGCGCATGGAGCGAATTTCACATGCCTAGGATAACTTACATCCACGTTTTATGATAGTTTCTTAAAATCAAGCAAACTCTGATGAAGCGGTTGCTCAAAATAGATGTGTTAAAAAATGCGTCACGTTAAAAGTTCCCAGTTTATTTTCCTTGCTGTTTTTGTTCTTGCTTTCTGAATGACATATAAGATGACTTTAACTGGTTTATCAGAGAAGTGTCAACTCCTGTTGTGGAAGTAGTAGGGGAAAACGAAGATTTCATCGAGTGCCCCGAAATTACATTAACTGCGTAACCATTCGTTCGGGTTTTAACAAGTTGCGTTCAGTAATATAATTTGTGAAAAAACATATTTTGTGATATTGTTAAAGAGGGGTACTGGATTCCCTCTCCATACCGATTTTACCGCTGTTCGGGTTCGAGCAAAGAAATTTCTTGTTGGCAGTCGGAAAGCTTGAGCTAACCGATTGACGAACAGTACAGGTGAATTAAATGTTGGTCTGAGAGATGCCATCAAAGATGAGAAGGTGCAGCTCCTTGTGCTTGCAAATCGGGATAAAATTACCGGAACCAGTGATTGTTCACACCTTAGGTCGCAGTTCGAAATTTGCAAATAGTATTATGCCTCAAAATATCCCCATTTAAAAAACATTGCCAAACTCATTTGTGTCTTGTGATAATTGCTTTGTGATGGTGGACAATCGACCATCGGGACGGCTTTCAACTGTGAGAAATATATGAATACCTACCGAAGAAAGAAATATGGTAGAACACTATCTTCATTTTTGGTTCATTAGCCCTCCTTTTCACGAATGTATATATGGTACATTAGGGTTTGATTTGAATGGGGTTTGGAGAACATCAGATTAATCTAAATACATGGGAAGAATACTGCCGTGTCCGGTCGATTGTGGAAAACTCTCGCAATCTTCAGACAGACCGACGTTCAGCGACCACACAGACTGAACCATAAACAACATTTGAGGTAAATTGCTCGGCAGTATTTTGTTTGACTGGCTGGCTGGCTGTGTGAACAAACCGGCTATCGTGTGGGATAAACCAGAACTGACTCAGCCATTAAGTCCTCGCATCCTGTTCGCACCGTGATTGACTGTAACAATTCATTAGGCTAACAAACATGAATGTGAAATCACGTTGATGAAAACCAAGTCTGAGTATGGATACTAAGAATAGGTAAAATCCTCAACGTACAATGTCGTTTTCCAAGTGCTACTGCAACTAACCCTAGTGTACTTTGCGTAGATATTTTATTTACTCTATGACTTAACCATCACTGCCGTTATTTAACGAGGTAGAAGAATGGCATTGTGTTATCGCCATTCACATGTTCTATACTTTTGTCGTACTCTCACACACATCAACAGTAACCACAATTAGTATTTCTCCGAATTAATAAATGAATTATTTTAATGAAATTTTTAGTCGCTGTTTGTCTCGATAACGTACCAAAACTGAGAACGCGTTCGCAAGGTCTGCCTTGTGGCCGCTTCCAACCAAGTGACGTGCGATGGCCGAAATCGGTGTGCGTGATGCGTTCAATGTCTGTGGTGCGGGTTGAGTCATAGAGTCACGTACATACTTGGGGAGGTGTTCAGCCATTCTTGTTCGCAGTGACCGGTCGATTCTACCAATGTATGCTTCGTTGCAGCTGCAACAGAAGGCGTAAATGCAATGGGAGATAGACTCGACCGAGGACGATCTTTGAATGAGAGGAGGATGAGGCCCCGGGTGATAGGATGGAGCCATAATGTGGCAGCGTAGTAGGTTCCTTGTAGAGCGTTTTTGATACGCTGTGTGATAAGCTGCATTGGTGACTCCTCTTTGTATGGCAATGCGCTGTGGATATTCTTTTTAGGCACCCGATGGGTAGTGGCTTGAGTCCGGTTTCCTGTCTGATTATGAAAAAGAACGAAAGATTCCGGATAACCATTTACCCGAAATGCGCTATAGATATTCCTCCTCCTCTTCATTTAGTATTGTGTCCTCGGTACATATTTTTCTCACTCTATGGAACAGCGATCGACTCAGGGCTCTCTTGTGTTCCATTGGGGAGGAAGTGAAGGTAGAAGTGAAGGCGCTGCTCGGACCAAGTCTTTTTGCGGAAGATAGATCGTTGGATAGAACCGTCACTTTTACGGATTATTGGGACATCAAGGAAAGCTTACGAATTTACCTTCTCTACTTCATGGGTGAATTTCAAGTTGCGGTGTGTGAACTTTGTCTACTTTCGAAATTCCGCAAGAATATTGAATTGAAAACCTTTTATGAAAATAATAATAATGCAATAATATAGAGCCTATTGTGATCACAAGTATAAGGTTAATCATCCTCATTCACCTGTTTTTATTCGTTCTATACACGTTGCTTTTCGCTCAGATCATCCAGTTCACCTATCGTGCCAACAGATTGGCGTGTGTCAGGGTGTCGGGGAAAGATGACTTCATGTGAAACAGTGTCAGAACTATGTGGGTTCAACGTGTGTTCGGTCACTGAATTACATTCATCATTCTCGGAGGAGGGGGTGTTCTTCGACGAGTTCGGTGCATCAGTTTTGATAAAATGCCAGGCCTAAGGGCAATGTATCTTTCTTTCTCTCGGTGCTCGCTGGTTGACTCGTACAAGGCACATGGCGGTTTCATGACCTTCCGACCTTCGGAGCTTGTCAATTAACGGTCTGGTGCTGCTTCTGCTGCCGCTGCTGTTGTTGTTGCTGCCGCCACCAGTTATTTGACATCACAAGAGGCCGTGATACATGTGATATGCGGGTGCATCCACCATATTGCGTTCATACGGTGCGCGGGCATTCACACATCCTGGTTACTTTTACGGTAGCTAGGACCCGACGATACCGGTCGCTTGTGAGCAGGTACGTGCGCTCGTTTGTGGTGGTGTTGGTGTTGATAGTAATGGTGAAACCTGTCGTCGTTATGGTTGTTCTCATTATATGCGATAGCTCTAACCGCCTGCTCCCCACCCTCCACCCCCCGAACTTTAGTCCGTCCGTCCGTTTGTCTGTATGTCTATCTGTATGTATGTCCTCGGAATTACGTAGCTCATCAGAAGTGTGCACGTTGCACTCTGGAATACAGGTCACGCGCATGCTGATCACCGACACACTGTTCACCGATGCGCCGCACATGTGCACATCACGGCATTTCTGTTTCGTTTGAGGTTATTTAGTCGAATATTGCACCTCCCCCATCTCACAGCCAACGTAGACTGCCTACGTGACAGGGCTTTCGGTGGTCGGTGTATGTGTGTGTGTGTGTGAATAATGTTGCATGGTGATGTGATTGATGAAGCCAAATGGAAACGTGTTCAGTCCATGTACACAGCAGATTATCACCGAAAACATGTCGTTTGATCTCACATTGACTTCGTAGCCGTATGATCGCTTCGGAGTAAGCATAAATTCCACTTTAACTGGATGGTTGTCTGACTGAAAGTTCTTTCCTTCGCCGAATTTCATGTTGCTCTCGGCACGGAAATTTATTCTGTCTGACCCGGAAAACAGAGTCACATGTTGTTGTCCCGTCTGGATTACGAATATCCGATCAATCGTACAGAGTAGAGAACTTGGGAGTGAGAAAAACCGGATACAAGTCACACTTGGTGATGATCGACTAGCGAGAGAGAACACTCTTAAACCGTGTTCGCAAACTCTGCTGCCACCATCCCCCTCCTCCAAGTAAAGTAATGTTCCTAAACATTCGTATATCCTACCTTTGCTCACTCCGACCTGACAGGTTATCTATTCTGTAGACGAACAGCGTATTGTGCTCACTAGTCCTACACGTTATCTTTTCCCCCTGAGGTTAACTCATTCACTGTCGCTAATAAGCTTTTCCGTACCGTCTAGTCCCAGTCTGGTGTAACTACATTAGATTAATCGAAGATACGGTATGACTGGCAGCGAAATTCTTCTGATTCCCTTATTTGAGTTTTCTTGTTCGAAATCGGTTATCCAACTGACAGGGGACTGATAACACGTACTACCTTTCAGTCTGTCTCATCCTGCTTCTCTATCGTATAAATTACCTACCCCATCCCCATCAGGGCTCATACCACAGGATCCGTTTTAAACTATAGGAAAATCTAATAGCTACCTCGCTGGTTTAATCCCACCACACTCGACAACCGGGATCATACTTGGTATCTGCTGGCGACTGTTAATATGGGTACTGGAATAACTGTAACGGAAATCCGTTTGTTTTGTGTCCTGCTGAAGGCGTCTGAATTCTAGGGCCAACCGGGTTGGGTGTTTAATGAGGCAGATGGAACTAGGCGACCAGTTTTCATTCTTTGTTAAAGCGAATTAAGTATAAAAAGTGCAAAAATCTCTCGGGTAAAAAAACATGCAAAGTAATCTGTTGAAATTTTATCTGTAACACTGACAGACTGAAATTTCAAAAGATATTTACATATTTTGAATGCGGTGGAAATATTTGTGATAACTGACAAAGAGCACTGGACAGCTGTTTCGTCCTGCATTTAAATGCATTCAACTAGTTGGGAATTAACGATCTCCCAAGGAGTGAAACCCACACCCAAGATCATCAACAGCATCTGGTGCCTGTGACAAACCGAATGGGCTAATCCAAACATTTACCGTCTAAATATTTAAGTATATTTTGATTCTTGTCACAACTTATCTCAGCCCTAATATCCCTCTTTCAGAACACCCTATAGCAACTTATAAATGCCTACGACTACTACGACTACGATTCCCCGGTAATTACCTTCACCTCACGATTATAGAACTATTCACCATTTATGTTTGTATTCTACACATAACCATGTGGAACGGATCTCTCGACCACGGAGACGAAAACAGCGAAGGTTAGATTTTAAATTATAAAAGTTTGGTTGAATTTCCTACAAATTCCTTGAACTATATAGTAGGCAGTAAGTGCTCACAACTATCAAGATTTTAAGGAAATTGCTAATAGGCAAATACTGAAAATTAGAAATTTAGTTCAGAGAATACGTGAAATCTATTCAAAAGATCAGCTGCAAAAGGTGACTTAACTTTAAAAAATTACCTGTCCTCCTCAACCACTGTTTGGAGAACTTCATATAACGACACTGTGGACCGAATCTCCAACCGAATCAACAGTGACAGTACACAATAAGTAAAATTGATTTCATTTACCCTTTATAGTTAACATTCAAAAACTGAAACCACATTTAACCCGGTTGTAGGTACTTCAAAGAATCGGTAAATCTTTAATCAGCTTTAAATGGTTCTCTTAATATACACCAGTTAACAATTAAGGTGACCCCAATAATGGTAACAAATCCAGGTGTCCGGCAAAATTAGCAAACGAGCACAGGTCTAAATAACTCATTTATTAAACCACCCCTTCATTGGTAATCAAGATCTATCAACCAATTCGCAACATTCACAAAACACCTCATGACAAATCAGCCATCGAATTGGTATCACAATCTCACGCAACCTGATGCTGTGCAATTATGTTTAAATTTTTGTCCTTTGGAAAATTAGGAGTAGTTACAATGCATGTTAACAACCCATCCTGATGGAAAGACCAGCCAACAGCAACTTTATCCCTTGTTATTTCCATTTAGGCGTTATCTATATACACGTAGGTTTCCCATTTGCTACCGTAGACAGAAATATATATCAGTGGTACCTCACACTACTTTGCCTCTTCTGTCTGTACCCACGAATGGGAAGAAGCTACGAAATGCTTCGAAATTACGTTTGTATATGATTTTGAAACGTTTAAACATTGCAATCCACTTTGAGCTCTGTTATACATCGTTTTTTATTCACAGAAGTTTGCGTTACTAATTGTCACTTGATGCGCTTTGATAATCCACTGCAAAAGGTCAGTTCATACAAAGTTTCATTTTGAAAAATAACTAATTGAATGAATATTTGGCATTATAATACGAAGCTGACTATCATGCCTGAACGCAGGGTATACAGGGTTTACTAACAAAGAATAGGGAACAATGTTCTAAAATACCAAAGTGATCGGTTACTTGGTTATAACCAGCAGAACTGTGCGCTGGAATTCTTATCATTGAATCCCATCACCACCACTAATCTTTTGCATATTTTCATTGGATCAGATCGTTTCTAGTCTCTCGTACATTAGAGACGAAGTGTTATGTGATGGTTTACACCGAGAATTGATTTGTCGTACCTAAGCGATAAAAGTTTTAACTTCTAATTCAAAAGCTCGTGATTTGAATTTCTGCATGGATGCAAAACGCTTCTGACCACTCCAGTGCTCTTTGTTAATAGTCACAAAGAATTTCGTTTCCAAATCAACACGTTCAACTTGTGGGGAGTGAAGCCCACACACTCCAAACAGCTCCGGGTGCTCGAATAACTTGAATAGAATAGTGAACGAGAACATAATTCGCAAGCCAAACCAATGTTTCGAAAATTCTATGTTGATTAAGACAGATATTTACCAATTGCAAATTCATTTCTCATTTTGGAAGAAATAATAAATATAACAAATAATAAATAATGATTCTATAACGTGGCTGTGAAAAGCAAAGAAAAAATAGGATTACCCGCAAAAGTCTATTATTATTACTGTATGTTCATCCATCCCACTGGTGTTTTGCATTCATGCACTATTGATCTCTCATTAGACCACATTATTCGCCTCTTCAGTTCAAACTGTTCATTTTGCTAATTGTTACCTGTCTACAGCACACAAAGTGAATTGTTCTGACCGAAGCTGGTTAGTCTGGATGAGGTAGGTGTTACACGAGAGGCATAAGTAACTCGTCAAATAAACATCAGCCAAGTGAAAGGATTAGTGGAACGCTTTACATGGCAAATAACCCTTTCCGCTTTTTATTTATGAAACAGAATAAATGACTTTAAAACAGCTGCAGGAATAAAACTGCAATAGAAACTACAACCTTGTCGTTGTACTCGAACGGAACGTAGGCACGGACACCGGAGCCTGATTGTACGATCTTCTCATAAACTTTGCAATAAATGGCGAAAGATACCACGAAATCGCTTTGAGCTTCTTCGACTGTGTCAGTAGTGTGTACTTTTGCGTCCCGAAGAAAACTAAAACCGCATACATTCACCTTGAGAGCCCAAACTCTTAACCCAAAGTAACGAGTGAGAGCTAACATCTTGGTTAGTCAACTTTTAAATGTCACGTTTATTAATGAACATGTAGCTATGTCTACAAGATGCTTTCTGGTAAACAACGTCTTGTACAGCGAAAACAACAGAATCCCGACAAAATAGGGGTTAAGTATGTTTACAAGAAGACAAACTCTTATTGTTTTCTAAATATATATACATGGATTTCTAGAGCTTTTCAGCATGCTGCAGTGATAAACTGTATAACAGACTGGGATGCCATAAAAGATTGATGGTTGAGGAAGGGAAGGATGGTTGACAGTAAGTCCTCAAAATGTGACGAAGACTGTTATAACAGTTATACCGTTGGCTGTTACAAATATTCGACAACTGAACCAGTATGGAAGAAGCTTCGGTTAAATTAGTGTGGGTGACCACTAATGGATAAGTCACTACCGGTTGAGGTGATACAATGCGAAGACACAAATGTAAGACTGTTGCATCGACAAAACTCTGGTCTAGTCAGGAAGAACACAAGTTACTGAATTGGAATGGACAGGCCAAAATTATTTGAATCGATTCACAATACAATTGCAAGATACATACAACTCAAGGGAACACTGGATCGATCAACGCTTGTACTTCTTTTTATTGAGTATACAAAGATACAATTTTCAACAAGGGGGACCCGGTCAATCAAATGCATAACAAGGAAAGTAAGGCGATGGTGGTGGGATGAGAACGCGCGTTACCCCGACTGATAATTTGGTAACTTTACAACCGAACTACCACCGCCCGATAGCGACACCGATCAGTCACGTGCAATCCGATGCGGGTGAGCTGTCGACAGTCCCATGACTTTCTGCTACCTAATTTGAAGTCACACAAAAGAATATCCGTTCACATGAAAGACGGTTTGTTGGTTTCAATTCTTTTTATGAGAAGAAATTGATAGTGGATCCGTTATGCTCTCTTATCAGCGCGCTATGTTGCAGCCGCCACAGGACCTCAATCAACTCAACTCTAACTGGAGACCACTCTATTGCAGAATCATTTTCAGAGCAATGAATAGATTAGCGGTAACACAAATGTGTGGGCAATCCCAGCTATGTATCCGATTTCAAACACCATGGGACTGGACAAACGGCTCGGAAGTTCCCAAATGCATCTTACATTTCAAATATTTGTGTATTTGTGATAGATGTTTCATTTTAAAAAATGTTTATGCATGCTTTTTATGAACTGAAGGGTTCCGGGTGGCATCTAATTCATAGAGCAAATTAATCGAAACAAAATTAAATTGAAACAATGATATTTTTTGATATTTATGACCTTCATTTTCACGATGAGACAATCGGTTGCTTGGGCAGATCAAAGGCAGTCTGTCTATAATAACTTCTGGTAAGCACAAGGTTTGAAAAGAATATATCAGTGATATTTTCCAAAAGCATTTCAGACTGAAAGTTTTATACATCTACAAAAAATATCAATCACTGATGTTGAAGTGACATGTAACAAATGAAAAACGAGAATAATTATTTCTATCGCATCCGTTTAACAGAAATACTTTCAAAATGATATCTAGCCATGTAACAACGTGACAACAAACAATATTGAAAGAACTGTAAACTATGAAAAATTAGGCTAAAGCGTAATGTTAAATGATAGTTTAGATAAGACGGTACAATTAAAATATCCAGGATTATGTTATGGAGTGAAACTTTGGCTTTCCTGGGGAAAACATGCAGTTCTGGCATACAAATAAAGAGGTGTGTACCAAAAGAAAAACATCAATCATCGTTGTACACATAAACGATTGACAGATATGAACTAACTCTTTCAAACGCCCTCTCCTTCGGCATATATTGGTCCCTTGATCATTTGATCCATCTGTCCATCTGCCAAGTGATCATGAGCCTCAAGTTTGGATATACCGGTGTACGTCACTAAATACGCAAAATTCCTTTCATACAGTTTTTCTCACTCTAGTCTATTATTGATCTGCTTGATATCACATAGCACACACAGTGCTCAGTATTGGACTGTAGCTAATTCTTATCACTAAAAATAAAATAACCCTTCTGGCAATATGTCATGTTACCTCCGTCCCCCACCCCGTTTTATGGTTCAGTGTACATCTATGCCTACCTACCCTATTTCTGCAGTAAACATCAGCCCAGATTTATCGAGATGATTTCGGAAATATACGGTGTAATTCTAACTTTTAATTTGCGTTCTTTGTTTAGACTTCTATCGAGAAAGTTATGTTTCAAATTTTCACTTCCGTTTACTTGATATACACAGAAAAGCACAATCCCTGTTCAGGAATTAGATCAAAACGAATTGGTGCTACCAAACCAAGAGAGGGTAAGGCGAACAATAGTGGTGGGATGCGAATATGGGACAATGCACAGAGGACGATTTGTACAACTCGACCACGGCGCAATTGAAAGATGAAACTGATAGATCTCCGGTGTATGAAGTAAATTTTCATACACAGAAACAGCCTCTCGGTTCATCAGTACCGACATTCAGCGGTTCAAAAATTCTCCCATCTTCGCCTACAGCGGAAATTAAAAATAAATGGTTGTTTGAATGACCGGCTTCACTGTTCACTTACAAATGTTGCCATGTAGCGCATTTTGGCCGCTTTTCGTTTCCAAAACTTTTGTTCCGAATCACAGTCATCGTGAATGTCAACTAGTCAGGATAAAGTTTGTACATGCGATTTTTTTCTGGTAAGCCGCCTTATTAAACCCTGGACTTGAAATACTGTGCGTGTCCGCTGACTTAGTTTAACGTGACGATTAATTATGCTCAGTGGCATCGCCCCTAGCCCCCCCCCCAACTTGTCAGTGTATCTTTACATATCTGCGTGTGTTTCTCTGTTTTTGCATCCCACCCGAAACAACTCTGTCATAAGCGTTTGTTCAGTTGTTCTGAGTGTAAAGGACCATAGGGAGAACAGACAGCCACACGAAGCGAGACTGCGAGAGAGGGAATTCGGTGATATCGACACCTTGTTGTTGTGCCGATGCCAGGGACATTGTGCTGCCAAACGCAACTGGATGCATCGAATATTTTTTCGGCGCTTTTTACTCTCCTTAGAAATCTATCAGTTAGGTTTAAACATTAAAAAAACTTCACCGTTTTGAAACAAATCTCTTCCCAGTTCAAACTTTTGTTTGATTTGTGTTCGAAACAATTCAAGGGTCGCGACTCTGTTAAAATTTGAGGTGTATGTGCGACAGAATGTGTGGCAGTGATCCCCGACAAGAAGAGAGGATAATAAAAAGGTCTATCTGTTGTTTATTTGTGTGTGTGAGTAAAAGTTAATGTGTATATGTCCCAAGGATCCGTTTGATAACTTTGTTTGCCGAAAAGGTTAAGAGTGAATCATTGGTGATCTTCTGGCCGATCAGTAGTAACAATAAGGGGATAAATCATGAAGCATGAGACTAGGAAATGTCGAGAATTATATATGGGAATAAATGTATAATTCCGGCCAATTAGTACGTGTGCAAGTAAGAAGAGAGAGAACGTCCAGTTGGCTCTCTTTATCTTACTCCTCTAAAATGTGCAGTTAAATATTGTCCTTCAAACGAATCGTCATTTCATCTGTGGGTGGAGGTAGAGCTAAAGTTTGTGTGTAGTCCCTATTGGAAGTGCATTGCACAAAAAATATCCTGATATGCTCATCATCTGTGGGTACTAGGATAGCCATTTACAAATAGTTGACTAACATCTCATGCATCATAGAGAGGATTTTTGGAGTGATAATTTTGTGTTCGAACAAGCGAACCGGTTATGAGAAGGTTGAAACCATTTGTGCTAGTCAGTTTGCCGCATAAACCTGTCGTACTCTTATGTACAGTATGCGCTGAGTTTTGAGGTCAACTCTCTGGTGTAGTCACATCTGGTTATCCTCTCGACTCATACGGATACATCAGACAATGCTGACTCCCATAGCAGGTTTTCTTTTTACCAGCATAACCACATGGAAACTTCATCAACTCAAACATACGAGTGATTAAATTCGGGCAAGGTACTTTTCTTTAAACTGGCGGTTCATTGTTCGGATACATTCAATCCATACGTCAATTGACTCCAATATTTGACCATTTAGAAGAAAACTTCTATTTCAGTTGAGTCGTGGAGGATTTGACTCAACTTCAAAGGGGAATTTATTGTGTATATACCTTCATTTGCTACATACACGACGAATTCCCCTCTGAAATTGAACCAAAGTCCTCCATTACTCACATGAAACAAGTACTGTGGTTGTGAATGTTTCCAACCGAGTTATAATCCGGGAGCCTAGTGGTGAAATGAGCGAGGTCCGTGACACGCAGCAAGGTCTCAAAGATGGGGTGTACCATACCGTGTAAATAGGAAATGAAGAACGGTCTTATCAGCTGCCCGATGGCCGAGTGGGTAGCATACTTGCGTCTTGCCTGTGAGGTCCCAGGTTCAATCTCCAGGTAAGAGGAAGGATTCGCACTGCTCGTGAGACTCAACCAGGTTGTAGTTCATGCTTCATTTGCTGTATACAAGACGAGTTTCCCTTTGAAAAATTCGATTGTCTATAAAAATATTTTTAAAAGAAAGGAGAAATTTATGCGTTTTATTACATTTTAGCCTTGATTTTGAACGGTTTAAGAGAAAATGTGGCTTCGTTTCCCCACGGAAAAATTAGTCATCAATCAGTAATTGGGCATAAGGTGAATATTTTTGTTTGATAAAAAATTGCCCACTTTCACAATGGAGTTCACATAAAAAGAATGGTAATTGCGGATAATTCAATGATAATGTATGGTTATACTAGGGCGCTCAAAATATCAAACATCTTTTTGAATGTCCCTTATACCAAACGCATAGTCAACTGCATTCGGGATTTGCTGGAACACGGTTCGTCGTAGCTGATCAAATGCGATCGGTTAGCGTTACACCAACAAGGAGATTTCGTCCGAATTCTGTCAGCGCAGTTAACGTTTTGCACTTCTCTGATCCCACGTGGCTTCGATAGGCCCGATGCCTTTATTGAGGTATAGACTAATTCTAATGAATATTCGATAAATAAAAGAAATTCAATGAATAAGCTCTTTTAGAGTATTTGCTTGACTATGACTTTCGTCAACCAACCGCGATTGTGTTGCCGCAGGGGGATATCATTATTTTAACCCTTTCGACTTTTAATTCCTTTTGAACCAAACTCACTGATCACGGATATATTTTTTGTGTGAAAACGTCAAATATACTTAATTAGGGATAATTATGTATCTGCATTTCTATCATCTGCCACTTTCAACTCGAATGATATGAACAAACTGAACTCACTCACCCTAAAAAGGTAATCAAACTCCGATATCACGATTTGGACCGGTGACCTAAATGTGTTTCATTGGTCTTGCAAAAACTGTAGAGAAGCAAAAATTCCTAGTGTACTGTTTCGCGTCTTTATCTAAGTGGTTGAATCATACCACACATTTTTATATTTTTTTAAATAATACAGAAAAATCTTTTGGAACAGATTATTCCGATTCGTGTTTTCCGAAAGAAAATTTGACTGTGAGAAGTTAACGGTATGACTCGATTTGAATTTTAGTTTGCTCAATGAATGTTTATTAACATTCGCGAAGGCCATATCATATTGCGTCAAGATCATGATCCTGAAAACGTTCTCACTCACTCGTAACTCCATATTCGCCTCAAACTCGGTTCGGTACCCTAATAGTGTTGCCAAACTACGGGTCTTTCTTCCCTGCGGTTCATCGGTAAACAATCTCATTATTAAATGATAATATTGGAGGATTTGTCCTCATTATATGGTGAATGTTATGGGTTAAGAGTAATTGAAATGTGGACTGAACGACTGGGATGCACTGGACAGATTTGACGAATGGCTGCGTGACAACAACAGTACGCGAATCAGCCGACCAAACTGGGAACCGAACCCAGGCCCTTACCGTTGGAAAGCAAGCAAACCTCCACCTGACGGTCGACTGGTTGACTAAACCATTTTCCATTTGACTGATACGCGATATCTTTGAGAGCTTGCTTGGGCATCACACCTAGTGTATCTCAGCACTAGCCACCAGATCTATGACTCAGCTAAACCACTCTGTACACGAGTGTCACATGAGTATAGTGGAGGATTTGATTTGGTTATATGAGGAAATTTTGTGGCAAGATACTGTTTGCAAGGTTTTAGATGCTAGTTAATGTTTAAATAAACACCGGTTTTGATAAGTTAATCCCGATTTGCTAGCGCCAGGAGCTGCGCATTGTGATATTTGATGGAGTTTCTCATATCAACATTTAGTTCACCTGTATCTGCACTGCAGGTGTTGTTCGTCAGTGGGTTAGCTCAAGCTTTTCGACTGTCAATCCGAAATTTCGTTGCTTGAGTTTGAACAGAGGCTATGTCATGTATAAGCAAAATGAAACACTGTTTGATCAGTTGTTCGATGTTAATATGGGTTGTATGATAACGTTCTATATATATGAGGTCCCGGATTAATTCGACGGATTCAAATTCAAATTCAACTTTTATTGTGGGAAAAACTTACAAAGACGTCGCTTATCAAATCCCATAAGGTGTTTACACTTTGGGTTCGGAACACGATTTACAACAGCACAGCTAGTCCATGTACGTATGGGAGTAATGTAATGTTTGTGACGAGCACAGGATGAGCATCGTCAAGCTAACGCTTGAAGGATACTAATGTTGGCACACAGACCACCTGAGGTGGTAGAGAGTTCCATGTGCTGCACACTCGGACTGCAAACGAATGACGTCTGCAGTCGAGAAGGCTCTTTTGGAGTGCCAACTTCAGTGGATGCCCCCTGAGATGAACATTGTTGATAGAACCAAAGCGATCCGCGTGGATGGTTGAGCTATTGGAAAATCTGAAGCAATAAGATTATATCACCTCTGATTTGGCGATATAGAGACGAGTATAGCCCCAATAGCTGTAATCTTTTCCCACAGGTCTTGGGATAGGGACCTTTGATAATCTTGGTAGCCATTCTCTGTGGATGTTCGCTCACCTTCCAATCTCGCTGCAGCCATGGGTTCCATGCTTAAATTGAGTACTCGGTGTATAGACGGATACATGTGGCTAACAGATGTAGAAATAAAGCCGGTTCAAGCAATCCAAAAACACGTTTAGGCAATCCAGCCTATTTTACCACCATGGACAATGTCCTGAAACTATTTGTAGAGCAACTCAGATCCTTCTCGGATGGAGCATGAAGCAGAGTTTCATGTCCGGGAGTGTAGGAAAAACGACCATATTGAAGCAGTGATAAGACTTTGCATTTGGTAACGTTAAATCCCATATCATTGGAGACAGACCATCTGTGAACTTCATCAAGTGCGTTCTGAAGATCAAATGAATCTTCTTGTTTTGTTATCGTCCTCCGTACTTTGGCACCATCTGCAAACAGCAAAGTTTGTGTTCCGAGGAAGTCTGAAAGATCATTTATAAAGGCTAGGGAAAAGATGTGCGCCTAGAACAGATCCCCGTGGACCCCCACGGCTGACATCTATCGGATCAGAAAGTGAATCGGAAACACGAACTGACATGGTACGTAGTCGAAGAAACTCCTTGATCAAGCCAAGCACGGACTCCATCATTATATATCGTCCGTGTCAGTGTTTGATGATTTACCCTATCAAATACCTTAGACAAATCCAGGTAAATAACATCTACCGTTTTGCCTCAGTCTACAACCTGGGTCTAATCGTCCCAAGCCAAACTCAAGTTAGTTGCGCATGACCGATTTTTCCGAAACCTGTGCTGGGCTGAGGATATAAAGCCGTTGTTCTCCATGTGACCCATTACAGAATCTATAACAATGGATTTCATGACTTTCGACAACACCGGAAGGAAAGTGAATGGTCGGTAGTTTGCTGGATCACTACAGTATCCACATTTACAATTTGTTGAAATAACACCGTTTTTCCACAACTGAAGAAGCAAACAATTTCTGGTATAGTCCCCTTAATGGATGGCGCAGTGCTGATGAAAGTGAACCAAGTTGAAACGGTTTTCCAGTACTTTCCCGATACTATGTAAGTGTGAGCGCACCCAGGATCGATTTTTGTTGGGCACAAGTATGCCTTTGGTCACGTTCAGTAGGCTCAGCCATATGCTTGGCAAGGTTTGGATAACGTTCTGATTCACACATCCGAGTGTACAGTGAATTGAAATTTACTCTGCGCAACAGTGTTCTGAGCATAGGCAAACCCCTTAAAAGAGCACTCACGTTTCGTCAAGTGGTATATTATATCCTTCTAACAACGCGTGTAAGACAATAACTGAATCCTTTTTCAGTTTCTCTAGTTGAATACTATTCTTAAGGGGATTTAGTGTGCAGTTTTTGTATTCAGTTAACTGACACTTTAACTGTTTGCTTGCTTATTCTATATAGTCTACCGCACAATCTCCTCATTTAATTTTACATACGTCATCGGTAACATCGTTTGGGGTCATCGAATACTTTTGATGCGCCAGATATCGCTATATAATATTATTAATGCGATGAAAAGGTTTGTGGTAACCGACAAAAAGAACCGGACAGCCGTTTCGTCTTGTTCGGGACTCGTCAGTAGTGCATACATTTTGTGTTCCTGTCAGGACATTCGGGTTGAGAATTCAAAACCTTACCCCTAAGCTACACAGTCGACGGTCATCACCTTGTGCGAATGGCTCCATCAAATGACAGTATCAAGCTTGGATTAGTCCATTCGAGAGTGTTTGGTGCCAGCGAACAATCGAATGAGTTAATCCAAGCTTGATACTCTAACATAATAATACTAGGTTTAAAGGCGGTACGGATGGAATGTCACAATAATACTGTCCTGATAGCTTCCGATGTTTCTTCCCGGTAAGGAGTGGGTACAGTTACGTTGTGTGAAGGTTTGTTTGATATGTGCTAAACTCACTGCATAGAAATGAGAGTTCTATCTATCGGTCATGACAGGTACATGTTTGTGATGAAAGTGTTGTAAATCTTCCTGAATTTCCCTTCCTCACTATATCATTAGAATATGCTTTGCTCGTTCTGTTGAACCTATGACTAATGTTTGATTTCAAATGGGAAACAGGAGTCATGGTTTAAATATCTTCCGGAGTCTCTTTTTTTGGGATAAACAGTGATATCGAATTTGTTTTACTCGTTCATCTTCATAATAGAGTCAAGGAAACTGAGAGAAAGATCTTCTGATTCGTTTGATCGGGTGAACTTTATGGTAAGAGATTGACGGTTCAGGTGATGCAAGAGTTACACAAAAAGCTCACGCTTCATAATAAAAAGTATCATTCATACAGCGCCACCAAATCCTTGGGGGACTCACAAAACTGCTGATGACTTCTGTATCGAGATACGCGCGTTGGACATTGGCTAATATAGGAGCTATTCGCGCAGCTATAGCTACTCCGTCTGTTTGTTTGTTAAGTTTTATCTAATTCTCTCTATCTGTTTCCCGTTGAATGAAACTGGCAAGCGTTGTCGCGGTTCGATGTAAACCACTATTTCGGGGCATCATTAACCCGAATGTCCAGAGGGACTGAATTCGTAGACAGTGATCAGTGACCAGAATTGGGTCAAGTCTCGTTGCAAGTGAGCAAACAGAAATTTATGAATAATGGCACGCGACATACTCTCGTGACGTTTGAGCAGTCTTGAGCAGTCTGTTGGGTCAAGTGCATTCATCGTGACTCATTGTTTGATTTACGAGTTCCGGGAAGAACACATCCCCTGCATGTTTGGTGTGTGTTTGTAAATATGCGTAACCGCACCAAACGAATATTGCCGTCTGCCAATATAGTATTATATATAACTGATATAATAAAAAAGTCAAGTGGAATACTTATTTAGGTCACAAAAGCTATACAAAATCGAGTAGTCATGCCTCGAACTCACAATCGTTAACAGCTTCCGGTTGAATTTATCCGCTTGCTATGGATGTCGCACATTTCACTGACGAATCTGGGGGGATTACGCATTCGAAATGTTGGGCACAGCGAAACTTGAATGTGGTCCATTTGAGTAAATCGGCCTAGTGTGTTCACCAGTTAAAACCCTTAGAAAAAATGGGGTCAATCAATTTTAACCGAATAAAGTGACCAGTTTCAGGGATTCGGTAGTCAAGACTCCGCATAAAGCACTCGATAATTCTACATGAAACGCAAAAAATGCCACGATTTTGTAATATCATTCCTTACCGACCATAATTTGGCAGAACAGAATAAGCCAACGAAAACACCATAAGCGTCGAAGAAATTTCTCCTTCCATTCAAAGGAGATGTCGCCACTGACAGGGTCAGTAGACTTTTATCCGCCCCAGTGAAGTCCACCTTTATTGCCCATCAGCTAAGATCTGTGCTCTCTACATCACCAAACATCCGGTACCACAAAATAGACGAGCCGACTATGTTGACCTCATCTAGGATCGTCTATCAATTCAAATGAGCCTACGGTGAGCCTTATGTAGGTCGAACGACAAGGCAGTTATCTCAACACTGGTTGAAGTAGGGATTTGTTAGGCACGATCGTTGCTCATGTGGTAAAGACGAGACATGCACTCGGCTCTCACAACCGGATATCAAGTCTCATCACATTCCTCGAGAACAATGAGTTTTCGGCAGTTAGAGACCGCGGAGACGACCCATGAAGCCTCATGAAGCTCAACGAAACTTGATTCAAGTTCTCAAACTCCCCTGGCCAAAGGAAGAGAAACTAGCTTGTTCACATGACCACGATGTAACAGCGAATTTTGCTCAAGTAATCAAAACAGTATATTAATTTCAGTTCTCTGGAGCTCATTACTACACACGACTCATCCGCCCTTCTATTTGACCATACTGAAATTTCTTCATATTAGAGTGATTGTAAAAGCTTGAAAAGGAATTCACCGAAAACATGTTCGCCCGCATTGCATTTCCAATTAATGGACATATTCCATGATTCCTTAAAATAGTTTCATACTAAAATCAAAGTTATTTCAAATTTAGGTGTCAAATTTAGTTTTTCACTCTACATGAATGAATTTAGTCGTTTCCGATCATGCCGCTATAGAAATATGAAAAACTCTGCATAGGATTGAAAACAGAAGGTTCGAAATCAGTTCAGAACTGTTCATTTTGAATGTGATTCAAGGAAACAAAAGAGTGCTTTCTTATAAATGTTTAAACACTTATTTAAGCATTTCTTGAGAATAGAAATTGGTAAACAAGCTTGTTTACAGTGCATCATAACATTAAAACACAACACATGATTAGCAAAAGACTGAGAATTACGAGGGAAACAGGAAAGTAATTGAAGTGTTCAACTGTTGGTATCATGACTGGTTCCCGACTATCGTTTGTTCAGATGTTTCATGACGGGTCAAATACAGTGACCCATCCTGTCACTCAGGCCATCGGAGTGATGGTAGCCCGGCGGGTAACGTCACCAAATTGTCACCCCGGAGATGAGTGCTCGAATCCCAACACCACTGTCTGACCATCCGCATTTGTGTGTTATATGGCAGCTCGTTGATTGGTCGCTTCCCTCTTCATAAAAAATGCATTTTTGTGTATTCAACAAAAGGAAGTAAAAACGAAAAATTGCTTACACAGACTGCTTTCCAGCACACTGTTTGTTGTGTGTCATATATTATGTTGTGATGGTATGATGCACTGTAAACGGACTTGTTTTTAAATATCCGGTATTTCCGGTTTTGCAAAGATTATTGTGACGAAAATACACTTCCTGGGTACAAGTATATGAAACAGCTGGCAAAATATTATCGGGTAAGCATACTTGACGAGCGGCAAGAACCGCGAAACCGGTCATTCGCTTCCAGGGAAATTTTGTCCGGTCATTCACATACTACTTATTGTAAAATATTCTACAAAGACCACCATATCAAACTTCTTGCGGTTAAAGGGCATTTAACCTACTTACTTATAGCATTGATTTTCGAATGGACTAGCTCTGAAAGAGCTGTCTATCCAATGGTCATTCGGTGTTTCAAACACGGTTGTTTTGACCTTTTTCTTACAGACCATGTCAATACTTCATAAGGTTAACCAAGATGAAAACAGTGATGATCGATCTCCTCAGTGAGTTAAGAATTTGAAATCACTATTTTACCGTCACATATTTGAATAGACAAGTCATAAACATGAGTTTGCACAGCGTACCCGTAATCATTTCGCTGCATCTGTAAACGTGTATACTGCAATCAAAGTGAAGTCACAATTCCTGGTGCTTAACACTTGATCAACAACGGCTTGAATTGATGGTTTGCATTGTTACTACCTACTTAATCAACAAATCTACTATCCGACAGGAACCCTATTCTACCTGCAGCCAGATCAAAGTAGTGTTACACAGAAAATCGTCCCTGACAAAAGAGGGATAACTACGTTATTCGGAACCCAACAGAAGAAAAAGGAATGACGGCAACAGATCACCACTATGTTTCGCCTTACCTAACTAATACCTAATAGGAGTGGTGGTTTAGGATAGACGCATTCTTCCGTCAGTACTCCATTGATCAATAAGCGAGTTCACAGGCCAAAGCCCTTATCGCATCACAGTGTGTGGCGAAACTTACGTAATGCACGGTGGAGGGAACAACAACAACAACAGAAAATCGAGGAATAATGACCTTCGAAAATATATAATATACGATGATATGACTCGGTACCACGGGCTGAACAAACTGTCGGAAATTTTCTTTGCACCTAAGTTTATCTGGTTTTCAAGTTGACAACAAAATTTGCAAAGACCAGGAAAGCCAATGTTTTACAAATGATCATAAATTGAGATTAGTTTGTCTAAGATAGAGTGGGATACATAATGGTAAGTTTTTCATCCCCCCCCCCCCCC